>MU227532.1:1068140-1079113 GCA_018584345.1 Thuja plicata | reverse complement strand
ATTTTGCAAATAAGATAGTTTCAATTTCTAGACTAAATTGCATTGAAATCATGTCTTAGCTTAATCTCTCATATTTCATTTCTTAGCATAATCTTGCATTGTATTGCATTCATCATGATAAATCCTTTGTTCTTAGATTGGTCCATGGTTGTGAGACTCTCGTTCTGAGAGAAATTTCAAAAACCCCGTCTAGATAGAAGGCAACAGGTCGAATCACACAGGCAGGCAGGATGAATAACTCATATTTAATCTTGTTTGTACTTGGTGAAGAAGGACTATGTTGAAGTGTGTGGTTGATTAACAAGGCCAAAATTAACACATACATAAACAACTCATAATGCATCATGAATATACACATGCATATCCTAAAGATAGGTGCAACTTGATCAATACGTTACATACGTCGGCCTTAAATCGTTATTCCTCCAGAACTGTAACCGTCAATAACAGAATTACATATCTGAGTCTGTGTGTATGAACATAGCATAGTAAACATGTCAACAACATGTATCTATCCATGCTGGTCTTCATGTCATCATATGGATAAGTACATATAGAAGTACTAATGTGTATTATATGTTGTCATCAATGACAAACATACAATCATTCGACTGTTCAGAATCAAATCTCCAACAATCTCCCCCTTTGGCATTGATGGAAACATATGGTAAAAACAACTTTTGTTCATGGTGTCTTCTTTCTTTTACAATCTTCTCAATATCCTCAACAAAGATTTGTCTACACTGCTGCAGTTTCATGTACTGTGTATTCTCTAAATACTCCCCCAGTGTCATGCTTCCCTACTGTGTTCCTTTACTCCCCCATAGTATAAACTCTGTGTATGTATTCCTTGTTTTTCTTGTTTTTACTGGTACACACTCCCCCATTGACATCAATGGAAAAGGGTGCCATAAACCATTCTACACAGGTACTACTCCAGAAGTAGAGTAGTCAACCATTCATCAGTCACACAGAACTGATGTACTTGCTACTTTTTCTAATCAGACTTAGGAGAGGGAATGAATCCCAACTTTTCCCTTAGATACTCAAAAGTATCCTTTGATAAAGGCTTCGTGAAAATGTCTGCTAGCTGATATTTTGTGTTTACATAATCCAATGTCACTTCCTTGTCTACAACTTTTTCTCTCAGAAAGTAATACTTGATCTCTATGTGTTTTGTCTTTGCATGCATTACAAGGTTCTTAGACATGTTAATAGTACTGGTGTTGTCACAGTGAATAACCACAAGATAGTCAACCTGAATACCAAAGTCTTTAACCATCTGTTTGATCCAAACAATTATTGTACAATTCAGTGCTATTGCAACATATTCTACCTATGCTGTTGACTGAGAAATACAGTTTTGCTTCTTGCTTGTCCAAGATACCAACTTTTCTTTGAGAAATACTACTCCTCCTGAAGTTCTCTTCCTATCATCAATACAACCTACACAATCTGCATCAGTATACACACGAAGTTGTGTATTCTCTAATTTAGGATACCATAAACCATAGTCTATAGTTCCCTTAAGATATCTAAATATCCTCTTGATTGTCATTAAGTGATTATGCTTGGGTTCAGCTACAAATCTTCCAACAATGCCAACTGCATTAGATATGTCAGGTCTTGATTGAGCTAGATAAATAAGCTTTCCAATCATATATTTGTACAATGTTTTATCATCTGCTGTGGAGTCATCATCTTTTGAAAGTTTACTTCCTGTGATCATAGGAGTGCATATAGGCTTGCAATCCTCCATCTTGAAGGTTTTCAATATTTCCTTCACATATTTTGACTGGTTAATGAATATTCCTTTGTCTATTTTCTTTACATTCAATCCTAAGAAGTATTTTATAGGACCAATCATACTCATTTCAAATTCATTCTACATTTCTTTTGTAAATGCATTACTAAGTTTGTCATTACCTCCAAAGATAATGTCATCAACAAATATAGCAACTAATAGTAATCCATCAGGTGTTTCTCTTATGAATAAATTGTAATCCGCTGCTCCTTTCTTGAATCCAATCTTGGTGAGATATCCATCTAATCTTTCATACCACGGTCTTGGGGCCTATTTGAGTCCGTAGAGTGATTTCTTCAGTCTGCATACCATGTTTGGTCTATCTAAAAGGTTAAATCCTTTAGGCTATTCTATGTAGACTTCTTCTTTTAATTCACCATTTAAGAAGGCTAATTTGACATGCATTTGATAAACTTTAAAGTCTTTTATTGTTGCATATGCCAAAAACAATTTTATGGCTTCCAAACTGCTCACAGGGGCAAATGTATCAGTGTAATCTATTCCTTCTTTTTGCGGATATCCTTTACATACTAATCTTGGTTTTTTTCTTATTACTATACTTTCTTCATTCATTTTGTTTCTAAAACTCCACTTGGTCGAGGAACCAATTCCCATGTTTCATTCTTGATTATCTAATCTAGTTCTTCTTTCATTGCATTTTTCCAATCATAATCATTACAAGCATCTTCAACACTTAAAGGTTCAATCTGTGAAAGTAAACATACCTCTTCATCTACTGTTAGATTCTTTTCTTTTGATCTGGTCAAAACACTATTGCTCTAATCTCCAATGATATCATTTTTAGAGTGGTATCTGGATGTAAACTTAGGAACCTTAGGTGTGATTTCTTCCTTTGTAATCTGTAGTTCTTCATTGCTTGAATTAGGGTCATTGCATGAGACATCAATGCAATCAAACATTTCTTCAATCACAGTATCTTTATTGTTAGGTCTGGATTCTTCTTCAATCAAAGGTGCATATTCATAGTACCTCTCTTGAATCATAAACTTCTCATCAATCTTAACATGCGTGCTTTCAATTATCTTCTTTAATCTTAAATTGAAACATCTTTAAGCTTTTCTTTTTGTAGAGTAACCAAGAAAGATACCTTCATCACTCCTAGCATCAAACTTGCCAACACTGTCACCTCTCTTGATGTAGCATTTGCTGCCAAATATTTTGAAATATTTTACTGTGGGTATATTTCCAAACCAAATTTCATAGGGTGTCTTGTCTACGCCTGGTCTCAATTGTGTTCTATTGATAGTATACACTGTTGTGTTCACTGCATCTCTCTAATAGGTGTGTGCCACTTTTCCTTCAATCATCATGGTGCATGCTATATCAACTATAATCCTATTTCTCCTTTCTGCATTTCCATTTTGTTGAGGTGTTCTAGGGGCACTCAACTACCTTTTTATTCCATGTTCTACACAGTAGTCATAAAAATGGTTAGAGGTGAATTCTCCTCCTCTATATGATCTTAAACATTTCAGTTTTAGTCCAGATTCATTCTCAACCTTTGCTTTGGATATTTTGAACTTCTCAAATGCTTCTAACTTCTCTTTTAAGAATGCAACCCACATCATCCTAGAAAAATCATCAACAAATAGAATAAAGTACCTTTCACCATAGTATGATCTTGTTTGAGTAGGACCGCATAAATCTGTATGCACTAAGTCCAAATTTTTTTCAGTTGAGGTTTGCTTGCTTCTAAAGGAACTCCTTACATGTTTACCCATAACACATTCCCTGCAAATTGTGTCAACTGGTCTTGCAATGCTTGGTAGGTCTCAAACTGCCTTGACATTACTGATCTTTACTATATTATCAAAATTGATATGACAAAGTCTCTTGTGGTATAACCAACTATCTTCCACCTTTGCAACAAAACAACTTATGTCTGAATTAAGCTGAAAAACATTACCTTTTGTTTTAGAGCCTGATGCAATCATGTCTCCATCCTTGTTGCTAATGATGCAATTGTTGTCTTTGAACTCCAAATGATAGCCTTTGTCAAGTAGCTGTCCAACACTCAACAAGTTATGATGTAATCCATCAACATGTAGAACATCATCTGTCTTATTCTTTCCATCCAGGGTGATGGAACCTCTACCTATGATAGGTTTAGGAGTGTTATCTCCAAATCTAACCATACCACCTTTTTATTTTTCTAGATAAAAAAATTGTCTTTATCACTTGTCATGTGATGTGAGCATCCACTGTCAATGATCCAATCAGTTTTGACATCTGCTTTGGAAATTAAGGCTAATTCATGATCTTCTTCTTTATCTGCAATGTCCATATCTTTGAGCAACCTTTCCATGTCTTTAAGAGCAACAAATCCAATTTCATCTTCTCTCGAATCTTCATCAGCTACACCTTCTGCAACATGATAACATTTCTTCCTATACTTAGGTTTGTAATCAGATCTGAACTTCTTGACTCTTGTGGGACACTTGGATGCAAAGTGACCAATCTTATTACATGAAAAACACTTAAATGGAAGCTCTCCTTCATACTTTCCTTTTCCTTTCTTTTCTCTCTTAGCAATCATGGCAATTATCTATTCTAGCTCTTCATCAATTTCTTTATTCTCATTATGACTAGAGATGTGTAAGAATTTTTTACTATGGATTGAAGCTTTGAAGGTTGTTTCATTCTTAGGTTCATTCTTCAATCTTGATATTTCAAATGCAGAGAGTTTTCTGATCAAAGTCTCTCTTTTGAAGTCTTGTGATAATTGTATAGTTTCCTCTAGAATACTGATCTTGTTTTCATAGTCTGATGTCAAAGTGGTTAATAAATTATCCATTATATCTTCTTCTGAAATTTTTCCTCCATTGTTTCTGATTCCAAATACTGGTTCATTTATCCTCTGATTATAAGCTCTAATGTTCTCTTCTGGTAACATCTCGAGAATGTTGTATTTCTTCTTCCATGTCTTCCTGCATGCATTCTTTTCTTGAACATCTCCTTTAAACATGTCTTCTAAACATGTGCTTTGTCAAACTTCTTGATCTTAGAAAATTCACTGTCAGATAAGGCGCTGATTAGGGCTTTTTTGGCAATTGCATTATTGGTAAATGTTTCCTTTTGTCTTCTAGTAGCATCATCCTTTGCAAGGTCTTTCAGAGATGGGATTTCAACTTCTTGTGTAGAAATCTCAAAGATCTCAAATCCAATGCACTATAGATGTGTTACCATTTTGTTTTTTCAATCCAAATAGTTCTCTCCATCAAACTTAGGGCTGTCTTTTATGAAGTATGCCATCTTGATCTACCTTAAGCTATTAGGCTTTCTCTTCAAGGCACTTGGCTCTGATACCAATTGTTAGAATACTTTAGAGATAACTGAGAGGGGGGGGGGGTGAATCAGTTATCTGCAACTTTAAATCTTTTGTACTTATTAATGTAGATTGATACAAAGTAAATACACATTCAGATAACACATTACACAACACATGAATTTGGTTACAGGGAAACCAAATGGTAAAATCCCTGGTGGGAATTAGTACCCACAAAGAACTATAATGTTTATAGTAATCCATGTTAAAAGATTCTTCAACCCTGTTAGGAGTTGTACAATACAATGTAGTAGTATAGTTGACCTGGTTAAGGGTCAGACCGTGTTAGGAGTCTTTTACATGTAACCCTATTAGGGGTGGACTCACTATCCAAGGACTCACTATCCAAGTGGTGAAGGATACAAGCTTCTGGTTATTTGATACACACTGTATCAACAAGATGAACTGCTATTTGTGACACTGCTTGTTTGATCAGTTCCTTTTATGCACCAATTCTTTAACCTCTTGTAAAGCAATATAACAATCTAATCTGTATTCTAAATGCTTCAACATAAACATCTATATTATCAACACATGATAAATATAGCTCTGCTGCATCAACACTCTGCTCTGCTTTTCAATCTCTAGCTTTCGCAACTCTTCTCATTACAAATGACCTTCTATAAGTACATACACCAAGTATGAGATCATAAGACCTGTAGGACAACTCTTCTTAACATCCTTGTTAGCTCTACTAAGCGTGCAAGTATAATTACAACCGTGCAAGTACTAACTGAATATACACATCGCTTCACTGAGTCGACTTCATCAATTTAACCATAACTTTGCAATCTTCTTGAAATTTTTTTGGCACATTTAGATTAATATCAAAAACTCATAATGAATCATGAATATACACATGCATATCCTAAAGATAGGTGCAACTTGATCAACATGTTACATACGTCGGCCTTAAACCGTTATTCCTCCAGAACTGTAACTGTCAATAACAAAATTACATATCTTTACTTAAATATCATATATGAGTCTGTGTGTATGAACATAGCATAGTAAACATGTCAAAAAAATGTATCTATCCACGTTGGTCTTCATGTCATCATATGGATAAGTACATACAGAACTACTGTTGTGTATTATATGTTGTCATCAATGACAAACATACAATCATTCAACTGTTCAGAATCAAATCTCCAACACAAGACACAATAGAGGTTTCCTGAGAAAATGTACTAGGCTAGTTACCTATTTTGGTACAAGAAATTGAAATTGAGAGTGAAGCACATCAGAAGACACCTAAGCAGGTCACAGACACAAATAAAGACAAGGGTGATACATAGGTTACACATACCGATCATAGTGGTGGAACAACATAAGATGATGCACCAAAAGATACCACTGATGTAAAATAAAAAGGTGAAGTGATGTAGTCAAGGTCAGAGGATCCAATAAATGGCTGTCCAAATTTGTAGCCAACAATAAGAGCACATAGCAGAAACTACACAACACAAGATATATCGATATCAACTTATATTATCTAAAAATTCCCATTACATGCAACATACTGGGTTGTAAGGCCTACTCGGTTAGGGCCAATTACATCAACATATTCAACAAGATCTCATTTGATCCAACCTTATCCATCTACCCTATAGCTAAGTAGCATAAACCAGATTTGAACTTGTGCTCTCAAGCCACAAAGCAATTTGTAATCTTTGTCTACCCACTTACAACTATCTGCAACAACTTACAATCATTTAGCTTATAAATTACTCTAGTATCCTCGATCTATCTTTCCATGCCTCTTTTTATATCTCATGTCCCTCTAAACATCAACCTAGACTCCCTTTTATACACACTTGCCACAAGTCAGCTTGTAAAAAATAATTAAATTCCATTGGGCCATTACAGTCTGCAATGAATAAATATTAAATGCACCAGTCAGTAGCAATTAATAATAAAATAAATAGGAAAACACATCAACCCGCATTTAGGTCCACACAAGATCCAATGCCACAAATTTGCATGCCTTGGAACTTAGCACGATCCCAATGACCCCCTCAAATCACATATGCAATCTTTAATGTCGCTCACTCCATAAACACAAGTCGGTGAACCCCAACAACCAGTTGGTAAACAAGCACACCGAGAGCCATACAAATCAGTGAAAGACATAACCAAGCATAACTCCACTAAATAGACACCACCAAGTAGTATGTTATTGAGAAAGACACCACCGAGCTACAAACACTGAGAAACTATCACTGAGCAGTGTACCCCGAGTAGAATATCATAGCAACACCGAGCACCACCGATTCCAGTCATTAAGTTCAACAGTGAAGCAATAAATATTCCAACTGAGAACTACCTCCAAATGAACTACCACCTCAGGTCTCCAAACAAGTTAAACTACTAAAACATAAATCAAATCAAAATATGTTTTTGGTGACACAATATTTCCAACTACCCCAAGATGCTCCTATATTAGACACCCCAGGTGCAAAAAGGATGTTTTCAGAAGCTTGATAAAAAATTGTTGGGATTCAACACATAGATCCCAAACTGGTTCATGTCTTCTGAGTCCTCATTCAACACACTCTTCCCTTGGTTCTTCTTCTTTTTCCTTTTATTATTAGTAATTTCTGACTTATCTTCATATCTCTTCACATTCATGTATGTAGCATTAATTGTAACCATTTCAGATCTGCTACCAATTCTCAAGTTCCTTTTACCAAGCTTTGCATCCTTCAAAGGAATCAAAATATACTTCTTCTTATCCTTCAATATAGTAAATGAATTCCTTTTATAGTCATGAATAGCCTCTCTATCATACTGCCAAGGCCTACCAAGTAAAATATGACAAGAACTCATCTCCACAATGTTATGTAATACTTCATCTCTATAAGTACCAATGAAAAATCTCACCATGTACTGCTCGTTCACCTCTATTACATGACCATCTTGTAACCAAACTATAATATAAGGACAAGGATGCCTCAATCTTTCCAAACCAAGTTTTTGAACCATCTCTTCAACAACTAGGTTGTCTGTACTCCCTCCATCAATAATCACCTTAGAACGTTTACCACCAGACTTGCACACGGTCCTGAACAAGTTCTTCCTATGACAAGAATCAGCTTGCTTCAAGGGCAGAAAATTTCTCTTAAGAAAAAGATTCATACTTTCCACCTCAGGTTCATTTTCACCAACCTCATTCACCATAACATTTTAGTGACTACCGACCTTCTTATCTGCATGGGTACATTCAAATGATCAATGTCCTTCTTCACCATAGCTATAACAAGTACCTCTGAAAACACCTCTACCTTCCCTTCTCCTTGGTTCAACAGGTTTTGGTTCATGCTCAACTCTCGATTTAACTTTTACCAACTGCTCTTGCTTCTCTTTTCCTTGAGAATTACCATAATGTCTTCTCTTCAACTTATCTTCTGCCTTTAGTGCATACTGATAAGCATCTTCTATAGATTCAATCTTCAACATACCAATCTCATCTTGGATATTTAATTTCAGACCGATAACATACCTCACCACCTTTTCCTTAGAAATTTCTCTATGCCTAGACTGAATAGTCAACTTGTAGAATTCCTCAGTATAATTTTCCACAGTCATCTCCTTCTATTTTAAATTTTGTAATTTCTTAAATAACTCAAGTTTATAGTCAGCATGAATGAACTAAGCCTTCATCTTTTCCACCATCAACCTCCACTGATTGATCTTCATCTCACCTTATTCTTCTTGGTCCCTCTGTAACTCTTTCCACCATAAGGAAGCATGCCCTTTCAACTTAGTCTATGCCAACCTTACTCTAAGAAGATCTTGAATGTATTCTAGCTCAAAGTATCCTTCTAACTCAGTGATCCAATCAATCAGATCCTTGTGTCTCAATGAACCTAAAAAATTGGAAACCTCCATTCAGTATCTTGTACTTAACCGAGCTCTAGATCTCTGTAACCGATCATATATATCTCCTCCAGATCTCTCTATCTGATCGACTATGTCATCTCCACTAGATCCAGAAACTTGAAAATCTTCAGTAGCTTCTTCATAACCATCATTTGTTCTCAAAACCCTATGCAATCCAACATTTATGATACCTTCTATGATTTCATTATTCATCTCCGCCATCTCAAATCTGAATATTTTTGATATCCTTACTTCCACCTCCTCAGAAAGATCTGCAATCTCCCTAGGGTCCAATCTTCTCGGAGGCATCTCTCCAGATCTTTGAAAACCCTAAGCTCCACAAGAAATGAACTGGAAGCTTTAATACCACTTGATGTAGTCAAGGTTGGAGGATCTAATAAAGGATTGTCCAAACTTGCAGCCAAAAACAAGAACACACAGCGGAAACTACACAACACAAGATATATCAATATCAACTTATATTATCTCAAAATTCCAATTACATGAAACATGTCAAGTTGTAAGGCCTTCTTCGTTAGGGAAAATTACATCAACATATTCAATAGGATCTTGCAGGATCCAACCTTATCCATCTACCCTATAGCTAAGTGGAAGAAACCAGATCTGAACTTGTGCTCGCAAGCCATGAAGAAATCTACAATGTTTGTCTACCCACTTACAACTACCTGCAACAACTTACAATCATTCATCTTATAGCTTACTCTTCTATCCTTGATCTATCTTTCCATGCCTCTTTTTATGTCTCATGACCTTCTAAACATCAACCTAGACTCCCTTTTATACACACTTTCCACTAGTTAGCTTGTAAAAAATAATTAAATGCCAATCAAACATTAAAATCCACAATGAACAAATACTAAATGCACCAGCCAACTGCAATTAATAAAAAAATACATAGGAAAACACATCAACCCATATTTAGGTCCACACAAGATCCAATGCCACAAATCCACACACTTTGAAACTTAGCACGATACCAATGACCCCCTTAAATCACAGATGCAATCTCCAATGTCTGCCCAATCCATAAACACAAGTCGGTGAACCCCAACAACCAGTCAATAACAAAACACACCTAGAGAAAGACCACTTGGTGAAAGACACAACCAAGCAGAACTCCACCAAACAGACACCGTCGATTAATATGCTACCAAGCAAGACAGCACCAAGCTACACACACCGAGAAAATGTCACTGAGCAGTGTACCCCGAGTAGAATATCATAGTAACACCAAGCACCACTGGGATTTCCGCTGTATTAACATGAGTGGGCAACGAGGGAGCGGGCAACTAGGGAGCGAGCGGGAGTGCCCAAATTCAACTTCGAATGTGGGCGGGAGAAATCGGGAGGAAGCAGAAGCCTCAGAGAACAACGAGCGGGACAATGGAAATTATATTGCGATCCCAGGATTGGATCCCGATGCAGGACAGGCGCCAGAGGACCCAGGAGGGGGTCCCAGACAGGAGACTGGGCTGGGACAACCAAGGAAATGGGCGTCACTTTTTGGCATCAAACCTACAGGTAAGTCATCTTTACCTCCGGTGAAGAACGTATCTAAAGCCTCTCAGGGCTGCTTTGCTATTGAAATCCCTGATCAGACTATTGATTTCTCCATAGAAAGGATGAAAAATTCGCTGGTAGGTAAATTTGTAGGAGTGAGACCTAACATTGAAGTGGTTAGGGCTTTTGTCTCTCGTAAATGGGCTTTGAAAGGACAGGTAGAGGTGGTAGCCATGGAAAAGGGATGTATGTCATTATTTTTCTCTTGTGAAGAAGATAGAATGAATATTCTATGTAGCGGACCATGGCTGATTGGGAAAAATACCCTTATTCTTCAAAAATGGTGTCCGAATTTGGTATTCGAGGAGGAAAAAGCTCGACAAGTTCCAGTCTGGATAAAGTTACATGGACTACCTCTTG
>MU227532.1:1030870-1061089 GCA_018584345.1 Thuja plicata | reverse complement strand
ACTGTGGTCATGCCCAAATCCTAATGGATAAATTGGAAGTGATTAATAAGGAAAAAGATAGCAGTGTTGTGGAAAAGATGGGACCGGGATCGAGAACTAGAGCTAGTGCGAGGAAAAAGAGCCCAAATGATGACAAAGAAATAGAGGAACTAAAGACTTCTGTTAACAACATGCAACTAATGGTCCTGGAAGCTGAAGAAATGGTTAAAGGAATGTAACTGTTTTCTTTTCTTTGCTTGTCCTGTTTGCTTCCTTTTTGCTATCCCTGTTGTTTCCTGCTTTAACTTTGGGACTTGTTGTCTGTTCGTTTAGTAGTGTTGCTGTCCCTTTCTGTCCTGTTGCCTTGGCAAAGTTTTACTATGCTTTTTAAACTATGTATCTTTTAACTAGGTTCCAGGTCCTTGTAAAACCTGCTGAACTCTCTTTTTTTTGTAAAGGTTTCGGGTCCTTGTAAAACCTATTTTTATTAATCAGAACACCAAGCACCACTGATTCTAGTCACCAAGTTCAACAGTGAAGAAATACATCTTCCAACCAAGAACTACCACCAAAGTGACCGAGCACCAACCAAGTTAAACTACTAAAACATAAATCAAACTAAAACATGTTTTTGGTGACACGTGATTGCCAACTACCCAAGGATGCTCATGTATCATGAAGGTAACACAAAAACATCAATGGTAGACACTTCTATTACTAACACCAGGTCAACTACCGAGGAACCTTCCCAATTCATCACACCGAGTACTGAGACAACAAATCCTAAAACCAAGCAAAAGGGTCAATTAGCATTAACATTATCTCCCTCATCAAGCACCAAAGAAAAGAAGAAGAAAAAGAAGAAAGGAAGAAAGGGTCCCATGGCACTTGAAGATATCATTGAGATCCCTGATTTTGATCCATGGACACTAGACCCTGAAGATTTGACAAGGTATGGTAAACTCTGCACCCAAAAAGTAGCACATGACAAGCTGAGACAAGAACACAAAAGTGCATAGGTGGTAGAGACTGCTAAGGAGATTCTAATGCAAGTTGTTCCTAATCTAAACTTAGATGAGTCAACCCCCATACTTGATCAACTTTCACTCCTCACTGAGGCAATTCACAAACCTAACATTGATGGCGAGAAGAAATTGGAAGAGAGAGAAGAAAAGAAGATACAATACAACGCTACTGAGAAGATCAGCCATGCAGTGGTAGTAAACAAGGTAAATCTATCTAAATTTGTAAGTGGTTTAGAAACTATTATATCTGAAGTCATTACAATTCTATAGAATTTATGCACTTTATCTCACTTCACTACCGAGATTAGTCAAAAGATGAAGAAAATAGATAAATATTTAAAAGATAGTGCAAATAGTCTATCAACCGAGCAACATGCATTGCAGATGCAATACACCAAAGTTCTCCAAAACCAGCGATTGAGACTAGACTTGAAGAAAGAAGAGAAGAAAATTAGAGAACACATAACCAAGCTACAGTCAATGTTACTACCACATTTGGTTATGATGTAGAAACATGTGACATTGGCAAAGAACTTGATTGCCACCCCAGAAGTGTCAGTCAGTGAAAGCATATATGATATGCATGCTCAGAGAAACCTAGAACTATTAACCCTTGAGCATTTAAAAGAGGAATGGGAGAATCTACTGGAAAATCTGAAGCAAGCCCATCCTAACATTTTTGACAAAATTGTAAGTTATATTCCTTTTGTCATTAATTTCAAAAAAGGGGGAAATATATGTATATAAGTATAGTAAAGGGGGATACTATAATCAGGAGGAGTTCATATACATCTACCAAGAATGTAAAAATAGGGAGCCACTATGTATATTAATTTGTAAATGATAAGTTTTTAATACTAATGCCAAAGGGGGAGAATGTTACTCCAAATGAGCATTGAAGGTTGTCATTAGTATTCAAGTACTCAAATTGACAATAGGTAACAGAGTCATAATTAAGTCAGTTGATATAATCACCAAATTATAGAGTTAAACAAGAGCACTGATCACATGTAGAGTTAACCGAGTCTAGTGATTACCGAGTAGTAGACTAGACCAAGATACATAGACAACACCAAGCATTGAGAGACAACATTAATGGAGTGGACCAGAGGCCACATAAAAGTTTGTTATGGCACATCATTCTAGGTAACAACTTTTTGCTGACCTAGATAGTATTTACAATGATCAAGAAGAGTAGTAATTATGGATTTACAACATTAATTGTTTATATCTCCTATGTTTAGATGATCAAGGTAAATTATGTACTCCGTTGATCTTAGGTTAGGGATGTTATTGTAAAGCCCTAATTAGGTCATAGAGTTTAAGATATATAATGTATAGATGTCATTTTATAATGTATGTTAATCAAGAAATGATCAAGTAGCCACCATACTACGGACATCAGAGATCAAAAAAGGGTTTTAAGGACGGAGACTACATTGTAGTAATCAGTTTTTAGAACAGAGGTGATGCTACAGACCAGAATAGAGCAGAAGGTATTATCATTCACATAGAGGTGATATATTTTATATGTACTTAATGGATCTGTATCAGCAATAGTGAGATTGTATATGTTCAGAGTAGACTTAACCGTATTTTTGTAGATATCTTAATTGAGTGTACACATACTTTTTGATTCTAAATCCTCTCATGAGGTAGATCTAATCAATCTTATTATTACTCATAAAAAGGTAAGATCATCATAATTGATCAATCTTTGTAAGCTTTAACAGGCTACTTTGTTTAGTACAGTAGTGAAGTTTTGTGGGTCTCATCCCCACCATAGCTTTAACCTTCTAATGGGGGTTTTCTGCGATACCAAAATACTAGTGTCATGAGTACTTAATTTCATGTATGTGTATTGTTTACTTTACATGCATTTACATTTCAGCAGTGACATTATATGTTTGGTGTATGCAATCTACTCAGTCGGTTATTATAGAACATTTAGTTAAAAAGATTAGTATAAAAAATAAAGGGTACTGATTCACCCCTCGCATCTCAGTACACACCTCTCCATTATCCAAAAAGATCAAAAATAAAAAAAATCAATGAAAGATAAAACACTCACTGAAAAAATGTGAGGCAACAGCCATTTTGATATTTTGTTACTTGAATTAAGTGTTCTATGTTTGATAGCTTTCTTTTAATTGACTGATTGGATGATTGATTGGTCGATAGTAAAGATCCAAAGATCAAACAAGTCCAAATAGATTGAGTGTTGAATCACAATACTTCAGCTCATGTTTATGAGAATATGATTTCATTAAGAACATAATGATGAATCTTCCATGGATTTCTACAAACATGATGATCATTACACAAAAGAAAGACAATTATGTACAAATTTATTGCAGATTTTTGAAGAAGCTTTTTAAAAAATTTTAGGGATTTTTTCATGACTTTTTATGCTTTTTTAGAGAATTTGTTCAACATCATATGTGATTTTTAAGGTCTTTTTCAGGCTCATATTTAATTTTTAGATTTTTTTTCATGACATTATTTAATTTTTAGAATGTTTAGCCTCTTATTTGGATTTTTAGGAGTTTTACAAGACATTCAGATATTTACAAGTTGTTATATCCAATCTGATAAGCGAGGAATCTCATGAATAAACCATGTTCAAGGTCTGGCCCCCAATTTGAATTCAAATTCAAAGTCAATTATTGCCAAGAATCTTCCCCCAGAAAGAATATAGATTGTATACAGAGGCCAAAGATATATATAGACTGGGTGTGCCAAGGAAAGGACAAAGAAAATCAACCAGTTACAGGTCATAAAGGGGCACTAGGGTTAATTCAATGTGAAAGATATGATCGAGAAAGTACCACAAAACACTAGGTGGAAACAGGATAGACCCTAGAGAAACAACTTACTACGCATGGTGCTTGTTTTCCAGGTTTTCACCATGGTACTTTCCCAAAGTGCCCACTTACCAGGTTTTCACTTCTGGACAAGATTTTTCTCTTTATTTCAATTTTTGGGTGCCAAAATGCTTGTTTACTAGTTTTTCATCGAGGAAACCATTTTTCTCTCTTTTCAAATTTTTAGTATTTTTTTCTTTTTTGATTTTTTTGTACTCTTTCTCTTTTTTACTTTTTTGTATTTTTTAAGAAACTTTTACAATTTTTTTTTTTCTATTTTTCCCAAATTATGCATAATACTTATAGAGGTGCATGTTGTTCACTATTTCTGACAATGGTTCTCCCCTTGGTGTTGCAATTTGGTATACTCTGGACCCATATGTTTCTTTGAATATATAGGTTCCTTCCTAGTTTGATTCAAATTTTCTCATGCTTCTCTCTGTGTGGCTGGGTTTTGTAATTCATTTTTAGGACAAAATCTCTGATCTCAAAATGTCAAGCTTGAACTTTCTTGTTGTAGCTCCATTTGAGATGGTTTTGATATGCTTGCAAGCGGACCAAGGTGGCTTGTCTCCGCTCATCTAGTATTTCAAGCTCATGCAACCTACAAACTCTATATTTCTCATCATCAATAATGTCTTCCAAGATACTTGCAGTGATGAAATTTCAACTTCAAGAGATAAGATAGCCTTAGTGCCATAAACAAGAGAGTATGGAGTGGCACCAATGGGGGTGAAAATGCTAGTTTTTAAGGCCCAAAGAGCTGAATTCAATTGCAGGTTCCAGCCTCGGCCAGCATCATTGACAGTCTTTTGAAAGATCTTGATTATTGTTTTATTAGAGGCCTATGCTTGACCGTTGCCTTGTAGATAGTAAATGCTAGAAAATACATGGCAGATTTTAAACTTCTCACAAATCTTTGTAACATCTTTATTTTGAAATGGGCTAACATTATTAGTAATTATAGCTAAAGGAACTTCATAGTGGTAAATGATATAATTCAGAATTAATTTTGAAACTTGCTTGCCTGTGAAATACATCATAGGGATATCCTCCACCCATTTGGTATAATACTCAATGGCAATTATGATAAACTTGTGGCCATCAGAGGACATAGGTGTAATCTTCCCTACAAGATCAAACACCCATTGAGAAAAGGGCCATAGATTAACAACATGATGCATATCTTGCACTGGAGCATGAATCAAGTTGCCATGGATCTGGTATTTATAACATTTTTGACAAAACTTGTGTGCATCTTGCTTCATGGTGGGCCATGATGACATGTAACTGATTGAATGTTTGATAATATTAAGTTGAAGATAATGCAAGTCATTAAATCAGTTAATGATTTGTATTTTCATTGATGTCAACTTGATATCATCTGTATGGTCATGTACATAATGCCAAAGACTTTAGAGAATCAATGGAACAAAGGTTATGCTTTCATCAATGCATAAAAGTCAAGTATTCCCTAAGTGACAGAAAAAACCAACGGAGTGCACACCATCGGAAAAGGAAAAAAATAAAAGTCACAGTGATACCCAACGAGAAAAAGACAGTGTTTCCTGACAAAGCAAAACCACAAGATGCCTGACAAGTTGAAAATAGATTTTCCCGATGAGTAAAGGTCCAATGATGCCCGATGGACGAAGATCCCAAAGCTAACTGGAGTCACATCGATAGAACTATCAGTTGTCATTGACAAAAAATTCAAGAGTTGAATGACGGAATAGAGAGTTCAGAAAATGACAAAATATCTAGCTGGAAATAGCTAAAGATAGACTTAACTAGTTGTTTTCTTTGCTTTATTCGACCAGAGCTAAGTGATTGATTTAAAGATGATTTGTATAGTTGGCATGAAGATAACATGAGACAAATCAGGAGTCATTCTTTAAATCTAATTGGCTAGATTTTTTTTCACGCCAAGAATCAAGAATCAAGAAGCAATGAATATGATGTTTATATAAGAGACATGCTTAATTCATTTTAAAGGAGAGATTACATTCATGAAATGGGATTAAGGGGAGTGAATAAAAATAGGATGCTGAAGAGAAACTGATGAAGAACAACTTCATGTAGTACTGATCAATCAAGCTGAAGGAGAGCTAAGTAATTTTGTAGACACCGACGAATAGTGAGCACAACATCATAGAGTAGAAAGTGTGGAGCACAAAAGAATTGAATTGGTACATTGATCAGAGACATAATGTACTTAAATAGATATGAAATTTTTTAATTCAAGTTGCATTAGAAAAAAGTCATATTATTTTAGTTTAACCATTGAAACATCAAGTCTCTTAACAGAGAAGGACTTAACAGTCTTCTATATATTGAGGTACATCCCAAGGAGTACCAAAAAGGTTGATTCATGAAAGTAGCATTGGATATGCCCGATGCCTATTGACAGTCTAAGAGAGAGGCTGATTCAAGGTTGGAAACATTAGATGCCCGATACTAAGTGACAACCTATATGTGTAAAATCCTTTAACAAGGTCACACCTAACAGTTTTTTTGTAACCTTTAACAAGGTTGGCTCTTAACAGGGCTCACTTCAGAAGAGTGAAAATTTTGGGTACCGGTCCTAGTGTTTTTTTTCCCTTAATAGGGTTTCCATGTTAAAATACATGTGTTATATGTGTGTATGATGCATTTCTTTATTGTTTTGTATCTTACATAATTCATTCTGGATATATTGGTATACTCTGCATATTTGCTGTATTTCGGTAAATAGTTATACTACTTATCGGTAATCAAGGAGAATAAGGATAGAAAAGGAAAACCGACAGACAGTTAATTATTATAAGTATTTCATGGCATGCATCTTGTAGGGACATAATAATATGAGGTTTATTGATTGGTGGTTAATTTTAAGGATAATTTTTTGAGGCCATTGATTCACCCCCCCCCTCTCAATTATTACTAACAATTGGTATCAGAGCTTGTGTGCTTAGAAGGAAGGTTTCAAGACCTAAGGAAAATATCACAAGATCAACAAATGAGATGTGCCCAAGTTGAACAAAGATAATTTCTCTTCTTTGCATAGCAGGATAAGACTCCACTTATCAAGTATTGGTAATGATGTTACTCAATTCCTAGAAACTAAATATGTGTTGCCCACAGGAGCACCAATAGTTGAACAAATGAGAGAGAAGCATAAACATAATGGCATGATGATAGAGCTTTCTTCCTCACTCTTCGATGTTGAATTTGAAGATGTCAAAGAATGAAAAACTGCAAAGCAAATGTGGGACAAATTGAAGCTTGTAAATGGTGGTGACAAAAATGCTTTGAGAGCCAAGGCAGAAAGCCTTAGAGGAAAGTTTAATGATCTCAAAATGAAAGAAGGAGAAAACATCACTCAGTACAACACAAGAATAAAAGAGGTAGTCAATGCTATCTGAGGATTTTGAGGAGTACTAGAAGAAGATACAGTCGGAAGTAAAATTCTAAGAACCTTACTGCCTACTTATGCTATTAGAGTATCTACCATTCATGAAATGAGAGAAGTAGAAAATAGTAATGTTACTCTAGACAGTTTAATTGGAAGACTGATTTCATTTGAGATGAATAACTTGGATAATTGTGTCTTACCAAACATAGAGTCTACATTCAAAACTTCTATGAGAATAAGTAAATCAAGTCAAAAAAATACTATGAGAAAAGATAGTGATAGTGAAAATGAAGAAGATGGTCTTGATGAAATTGAAGCACTTATGGCCAAAAGAATGTAAAGAGGTAAAGGTAAATACAAAGGTAAATTACCACTTGTTTTTTTTAATTGCAAAGAGACTGGACACTTTGCTGCAAGATGTACTAACATAAGAAAAGATGTCAGAAGTAATGACAGATCTTTTGAGAAGAAGTCTGACAGAGGTGATTATAGAAGCTACTAACAATCAGAAAGAAGAGATACCCGAGACTATAAGGACAAAGGAAAGAAGGTAAGCTACCTAGAAAAATGCAAGGATGATGATACTGACACCGAATCTGATGAAGACATCAATGGTGTTTGTGGTTGTAAAAGATGATTCAGATGATGATGAAGAAAGGTTTGTAGAAATAGATCTCATATCTAAAATTATCAAAAATTATGTTTGGATCATAGATAGTGGCTGCACTCATCATATGACTAGTGATAAGAAAAAGTTTGAGAGTTTTGAATACTACAAGGGTGGATCAGTAAGAATGGGAAATGATACACCTTGTCTAGTTGAAGGTAGAGGAACAATAATGTTGAATAACCAGATAAAGTGTGAGAATGATTATTGGGTAAATGGATTGAATTATAATCTATTGAGTGTTTCTCAATTGAATAATCCAGGTCACAAAGGTGCATTTGAAAATAAGAAGGCAAAGATATTCAACAAATCTGGAAATCTGATTGGTACCGGTGAACAGACTAAAGGTAACTTATTTTATCTGAATGATACTGACTCCACATGTTTGATTACTATAGACAAAGACATATGGTTATGGCACAAAATACTATGTCATGTGAACTTTGACAAGATGATAAAGATTAGAAAAAAGAGAAATGTTAGAGGCTTACTAACGATGACCAAGCCTGACAATATCATGTGTAAAACTATCAAATAGGTAAAATGACAAAGTACAGTTTCAAAAGCAAAACCCATACATCTTATGCAATTCTAGAATTAGTCCATACTGATTTATGTGGACCTATGAGGACAAAGAGTTATTATGGAGATAGATATTTTATTCTCTTTGTTGATGATTACTCTAGAATGATGACAGTTATGTTTCTAAAAGATAAATCAGAAGCATTTAAGATGTTTAAATGGTATAAGGCTATGGCAGAGAAACAAAGTGGTAAGGATCTAAAATGTTTGAGATCAGATAGAGGAGGATAATTTATATCAGATGAATTCTCTAATTTATGTAATGAGCATGGTATAAAAAGACAGGTTTCTGCACCAAAAATACCACAACAAAATGGGATTGTTGAGAGAAGGAACATATCAATAGTTGATTGTGCTAGAACATTGATGATAGAAAAAGGAATAACCCAAATATTATGGAGGGAAGCTATCAATACTACAGTTTACACACTGAATAGAGTACAATTGAAGAAAGACACCAAGAAGACACCTTATGAGCTATGGTATGGATACACACCCAATGTAAGTTATTTCAAATTTTTTGGCAGTCAATGTTATATCTTAAAAGATGATAGAAATGGAAAACTTGACTCCAAGAGTGATGAAGGAATTTTTCTAGGGTATTCTACCAAGAGCAAGGCTTACAAATGTCTAACCAAAGCCTCTAACAAAATTATTGAAAGTGCAAATGTAAAGATAGATCAATTTAAAGAGAAGAATGAACAAGAAAGCACTAAAGAACCAGAGGACTACAATAAGTTCACTTACAATGAGGAACCTGACACTCTACCCTACCAACAATGTAGAGCTCCTAAGCTACAAATTATTGCTCCTGAGCATCAGGCTGCAAATACCGACGATTAGGATAATGATCAAGACAATGTGCAAGGTGATAAAGAATAGAATGAAGATCAAAATGATGATCAAGCTAATACACAAAGAATTGTACCTGTACTTGCAAGATATGTAAGGAGGAATCATCCAAAGATCTAGATCATAGGAGATAAGAAAGATGGTACAAGAACAAGAAGTAGTCTCTAAACTCAAGTTGTCTAATTTGTGAGTTTGAGCCAAAATCTGTCAATGATGCACTAGATAATGAAGAATGCATAAGTTCTATGAATGATGAGATTGAGCAGATTGAGAAAAACAAAACATGGTCACTTGTGCCAAGACCAGATGACAATAATGTCATCGGTACAAAATGGATATTCAGGAATAAGCTGAATGAGAATGGAGAAGTCACAAGGAACAAAGAAAGACTAGTATGTAAGGGGTATGCACAAGAGGAAGGTATAGACTATGAAGAGACTTTTTCACCCATTTCTAGGCTAGAAGGAGTAAGAATATTACTTTCTTATGCTGCATTCAAAGGATTCAAAGTATATCAAATGGATGTCAAATCAGCATTCCTAAATGGAATACTTGAAGAAGAGGTATACATTGAATAACCAGAAGGGTTTGTTGATCCAGACAAAAGGAACATGGTATGTAGACTTCACAAAGCCTTGTATGGATTGAAACAAGCTCCAAGAGCCTAGTATGAATGACTTCATTCCTATCTAATAAGTATTGGATTTGTAAGGATTGGTGAAAATAGTAATCTTTATTTAAAGGAAGATACTGATGCTAACACTTTGATTGCTGAAATATTTGTTGATGACATCATATTTGGAAGCAATGATATGCTATGCAAATCATTTGCAAAAAAGATGAGCAAAGAGTTTGAGATGTCTATGTTTTGAGAAATCAAGTTCTTTCTTGGTCTCCAGATCATGCAACAAGGAGAAGGTATTTTCGTTACATAGTCCAAGTACATCAAAGAGGTCCTGAAAATATTCAAGATGGAAGAATCCAAACTAGTTGGAACACTGATGTCTACTGGATGTAAGTTAACAAAGGAGGACAAGAAAACATAGGTAAATCAAACTTTGTATAGATCAATGATTAGAAAACTCATGTATGTTGTACACACTAGACCAGATATTGCACATGCAATAGGAATTATTGCTAGATTTTCTGCTAACCCCAGAGAATCACATATGACTATTGTGAAAAGAATTCTAATATATCTAAAGAATACTATTGAATCTAGGTTATGGTATAGAAGAGAAGGCAAATTTGAACTCAAGGTGTTTACCGATGCTGATTGGGCTAGAAATCTTGATGACTAGAAGAACACAACTGGAGGAGCATTCTTTATGGGTGAAAGACTTGTCACATGGATTAGCAAGAAGAAAGGATGAATCTCCCAGTCTACTGCAGAAGCAAAATATGTTTTTGCTGCTACAAATTGCTCAAATAGTTGATGGAAGGTATGCATATGAATATCTTAGAACCAGTGATTATCTATTGTGATAACACCAGCACAATAAAAATTTCCAAGAATCAGTCATGCATGCTAAGACTAAACACATTTCCATCAAGTATCATTATTTGAGAGAAAAAGTTCAAGAAAAAGAGGTGATTCTTGAGTATGTGCAATCAAAAGAAAAATTGACTGATATATTCACCAAGCCACTGCCCAAGGATACATTTGAGTACTTAAGAAAGAGACTATGATTCAAACCCTTTTCTACCAGTCAGTAAAATTACTGAAGGCTGCATCAGCCTACATATTATCAAAATATCATTCATGTTGATGCAAGCAAAGAGATGAACTTCAAAAGATACATCTATATATAGACAGGTATATATCAGAACCAAGCACCAGAGCATATTGTTGTATTACTGATGGATAGGGGAAATTCAAGGAGTATATTATGGATAGATGAAAAATGATTACTTTACTGAATTTCATATATTTGCAAAATATTTTTTTGGCATTGCTGTCAAAGGGAGAGAGATTATCCATATTATCACATCCTTCAGGAAAAAGAGAGATAGATTATCCATCATCAAATTACTCCAACAGGGAGAGATAATATCCTAAGGGAGAGAAAATTGTATGAAAGATGATTATACAAAGGGAGAGTTGCTGACAAGAGAAAAAGACATCACAAGAGAGAGAACAGTCAAAAGAGAGAAATTAACACAAGAAGAAGAGGACTCAACACATCAGAAGACGAAGAGCTACAAGAATCAAATCTAAGCTAAAATAGAGCTTACCAGAGTTCAAACATTTATTAGTTGACAAAAGAGAGAGATTGGTAGTTTGATGAATCTCAACGATTGTATTTATTATTGTATTATAAATAGTATAGTGTGATAATATAGTATGTTTCCATCAATGCCAAAGGGAGAGATTGATGACATGTAACTGATTAAATGTTTGATAATATTAAGTTGAAGATAATGCAAGGTATTAAATCAGTTAATGGTTTGTATTTTCATTGATGTCAACTTGATATCATTTGTACAGCCATGTACATAATGCCAAAGACTTCATAGAATCAATGGAACAAAGGTTATTCTTTCAGCAATGCATAAATGTCAAGTATTCACTAAGTGATAGACAACACCGACGGAGTGCACACCATCAGAAAAGGAAAAAAACAAAAGTCACAGTGATACCCAATGAGTAGAAGACAGTGTTTCCTGATGAAGAAAAACCACAAGATGCCCGACGAGCTGAAAATGGAGTTTCCCAATGAGTAAAGATCCAATGATGCCTGACGGACAGAGATCCCAAAGATAACTAGAGTCACGCCAATAGAACTGTCAGTTTTCATGAAAAACAAACTGAAGAGTTGACCAATAGAACAGAGAGTTCAGAAAATGACAAAATATCTAGCTGGCAAGAGCTAAAGATAGAATTAACTGGTTGTTTTCTTTGTTTTATTTGACCAAAGTTAAGTGATTGATTTAAAGATGATTTGTACAGTTGTCATGAAGATAACTACGAGACAAATCATGACTTATGCTTTAAATCTAATTGGCTGGATTTTTTTTCATGCCAAGAATCAAGAATCAAGAAGAAATGAATATTATGTCTATATAAGAGACATGCTTAATTCATTTTAAAGAAGAGATTACATTCATGAAAAGGGATTAAGGGGAGTGAATAAAAAGAGGATGTTGAAGAGAAACTGATGAAGAACAACTTCATGCAGTACTGATCAATAAGCTGAAGGAGAGCTAATGAATTCTACAGACACCGATGAATAGTCAGCACAACATCACAGAGAAGAAAGTGTGGAGCACAAAATAATTGAATTGATACATTGATCAGAGAGGTAATGTACTTAAATAGATCTAAAAAATCTACAATTCAAGTTGCATTAGAAATAGGTCATATTATTTCAGTTTAACCATTGAAGTACCAAGTCTCTTAATAGAGTAGGAATTAACAGTCTTCTATATATTGAGGTACATCCCAAGGAGTGACAAAAAGGTTGATTCATGAAAGTAGCATTGGATATGCCCGATGCCTATTGACAGTCTAAGCAAGAGGCTGATTCAAGGATGGAAGCATTAGATGCCCGATACTAAGTGACAACCTATATGTGTAAAATCCTCTAACAAGGTCACACCTAATAGTGTGTTTGTAACCTTTAACAGGGTTGGCTCTTAACAGGGCTCACTTTAGAAGAGTGAAAATTTTGGGTACTGGTCCCAGTGGTTTTTTCCCTTAACAGGGTTTCCATGTTAAAATCCATGTTTTATATGTGTGTATGATGAATTTCTTTATTGTTTTGTATCTTACATAATTCATTCTGGATATATCGGTATACTCTGCATATTTACTATATTTCAGTAAATAGTTATACTGCTTATCAATAATCAAGGAGAATAAGGACAGACAAGGAAAACCGATAGACACTTAATTATTATAAGTATTTCATGGCATGTATCTTGTAGGGACATAATAATATGAGGTTTATTGACTTGTGGTTAAGTTTAAGGATAATTTTTTGAGGCCACTGATTCACCCCCCCCTCCCCCTATCAGTTATTACTAACAGGCCAATAATATCCAACTCTCACCAGCTTCTTAGAAAGAATTAAACAATTAAAATTTCCGCTACAAATACCATCATGGACCTCACGTAAAGTAGTTTCATCATCTCACAAATTGAGACATTTGAGGAGGGTTTGGTAAAAATCTCTCCTATAGAGGGTATCATTGAAGATGATGTATTGAGAGGCTTGACGGATAAGGGATCGATGTTTGTTTTTAGACAGGGTAAAAGGTAGGCTCTGGGCATGTAGGTAATCATAAATATCTTGGTACCAAGGGGAATCAGGACCAACAATATTGCACATGAGCTTATATTATGGAATATGAAAAGTAAGAAGAAACAACTGCTTGAAAAGAAATTCACATCGTTATTCATTATTTGGTATGTCAATCATAGAGGTGATAGTAGCCATAGCATCTTCCTATTTATTGTGTACCTAGGGAATATGCCAAAATATTATTGTAACAAATTGATCCTTTAGAAAATTAGCCAACAATTTACAAGGTATCAATTTTTCATCTTTTGCTTTATAGTCATTAGTTACTTGTTGGATGACTAATTGGGAGTTTCCATTCACTTTAAGATGCTGAATTTTCATTGAATATAAAGCTTGAGCCTAGTGACAAGGACTTCATAATCGGTGATGTTGTTAGTGTAGTCAAATGCAATTCTATATAATTTTGGTACTAAATCATCTTATGGAGTGACAAACATGATGCCTCCACCTAATCCATGTCTAGTGTGTGAGCTGTCAATGTATAGTTTCCATTCATTAGAGTTTGTTGATGTGAAAATAGAATCATCTGGAAATTCTGAGAGAAATGGGTGATCATCTGGAACTGGCACTTCTACAAGATGATCTACTATCACCTGGCCTTTGATTTTTTTTTGTGTACATACTTGATGTCAAATTCACTCAAGAGCATTACCCATTTGGTTAGGCGGCCTATGAGAGATGATTTACTTAAAATATATTTTAATGGGTCAATCTGGGACACGAGCATTATTTTTTGATGTAGCATATAATGTCTTAGTTTCTGTCTTGCAAAAATCACAACAATATAGGCTTGTTCAATGAGTGAATAATTTAATTCATATTCAACCAGTGTTCTTATATAATAAACAACTCTTTCTCTTCTTTTTTCATCATGTTGTGTGAGAAGAACATCCAATGTTTTTTTTGTAGCAGAAATATATAAGATGAATGGCTTTCCTGGAATGGGAGGAATCAAAATTGGAGGATGTAGTAGACATTCTTTCAATTTTTAGAAATATTTCTCACATTTTTCATTCCATTGAAAAGTCACACCTTTATGCAATATAATTTGGAAGGATTGGCACTTGTCAATGAGTTGTGCAATGAACCAACAGATAGACTATAATTTCCCTTGTAGATTTCTCAAATTTTTCAAAGTAGTAGGAGGAGGCATCTCTAAAATATCTTGCACCTTTTCTGGATCCACTTCAATACCTTTTTGAGAAATAATATACCCCAGGATTTTTCCATAAACCAATCCAAAAACACACTTTTTAGGATTTAAGCGAAGCTTGTATCCTTCCATTCTCTCAAAATTTTGGCTAGAATGCTTAAATGATATTTTCTCGTAGTATACTTGTAGAGTAGGTCATCAACATAATCTTCCATCAAGATATGCATAAAATCATGAAAGATGGTGGTCGTTACTCACTGATATGTTGCTTTGGTATCCTTGAGGCCAAAGGGCGTGACATTCCAATAGTAAGTTCCCCAAGGACATGTGAAAGCTATCTTTGGTTAATATTAAGGAGTGATGGAGATTTTATTGTCACTAGAGAAACCATCCATCAATGATAGAATCTTGTATCCTATAGTCATTTCTATAATGATGTCGATATTAGGCAATGAAAAATCATCTTTAGGGTATGCTTTATTGAGCTCACAGATACCGGTACACATCCTTATGCCCCTAGCATTTTTTCTGATAGGTATTAGGATGGAAATCCAGTATGGATAATCTATGGGTCTGATAAAACTAGCATCCAGTAAATTTTTTAATTCTGCCTTTACCAAAAGGGCTACTTGGGGATGCATTTTCCTTAATTTTTGTTTGATTAGTTTCACCCCTGGCTTCAAAGTTAGGTGGTGAAGAACTAATTCTAGATCTAGACTAGGCATATAAGTGTAGGACTAGGAAACACTAATCTATCTCTCAAGAAAGAATCTGATAAATTCTTCCTTTTCTTCTTGTGATAATGAAGCTGCAAAGTATATAATTTTTGGGTTATTCGATGTACCCAAGTTCATTTCCTCAGTCATTTCAATTAGCAATGCTAACTTATCCTTTAGAGGGGGTATGTCCAATCTTCCATCCTTGGGTGACTCAAAGAGGTTTTCACCCTCAGACACATCCTTTATTTTTACTTTTGTATGGTCTCCTAGCGCCATTTGGTTTTCACCAGAAGACCTATTCTTTTCCTTTTTCCTTTTTTAATTTTATCATTTTCACTTTTGTGACTCAAAGATGGAGTTAAATCCCCAAAATATGTTGTGAAAATAAGGTCAATAGAGAACCTTTCTTTATGATTTCCAGATGGCATGCCTTCTTGGAGCTCAAGGAATTATGTTATTGCTTCATCATTTTTGAATCAATCTAAGCTTAGTGATCCTTGTTGATCCCGATCAATTAGTTCAGGGTAGACTAATGGGATGTCATCATCGGTAGTGAAATTTTTTTCAAAGCTAGGGGTAAGGTAAAATATGTAAAGATCAATGTCATCAGAGTTAGACACTTCATGTATAGAAGGTTTAGGACTAGGATCCCAAAACATTGTAGCCCAGGGATCAGGATAGGTTATTCAAGGATGTACTTTGTCAAAAAATTTATCTTCAATTGGTGGGTCATTAGACTCAAGGAAGACATGGTCAAGTTCATAGGAACTAGAGGAATATGAAGTCCATTCCCACTCGTTGGAATTGATAGTTTCATAATGAGGAACCTTAGATGCCTTGTCATCATTCAAAACATCCACATTTTTACATGAGGCCACTTTAGTATTCAAAGAGCCAATTTTCAATGGTTTAAATCTGATTCCCAAATGAGGAGGATTTCCTTTTGTAACAATAGGTTCAATAATACCTTGCTTTTTTGCACCAAGACAACTACAACCATCATAGCCTTTTCTCTACATTATTGTGAACCCTAGTCCATATCTTTCAATAGGTATCTTAGTGGGTTCTTGTTCTTGTTTTTATTTATCCTTGTAAATATAGCTAGATGCATTATCATACACATGTTCCTCATGCATACCTCCCCAACTAGTGAATTTGGGAAAGGCCATAACTTGTAGGGTGGTCTTTGGTGGTTTTTTCTGCAATAATCATGGTTTTTTGTAGGACCTCTGGGAGAGAGGGAGCTTCCGAATGTGAAATTATTAAGCCATTGTATACTCTGTGCAACCTTTATCTTCAATTTTCATTTTTCCTTTAACCATTTTGGTGAGAGTGGATCCGTCAGCATATTTGGAGGAATTGGTTGATGTAGCTTCACTATTTGTAGGCACTTTTTTTGTGGGACCCTCTCTCAAATTAGCACAAAATTAGAAAGGATTAGGATCACCTAGGATAGTGATCTCATCTCCATTATGGAAAAAATTTAGACATTGGTGACATGTAGAGGGAACTTCCTTCATGGCATGGATCCAAGAGCTTCCCAAGATCATGTTGTAGGGTAGGTTGAGGTCCAGGACTTGCAGTAATGTATTCTCAGTAACTAGATCAATTCTGATGGGCAGTACAATGACTCCTTTGGAAGGACATTAAACATCATCATATGCTTTTATTCTGATTTTCCTAGAGGGATCAATATCACTTTCATTATATCAAAGACCAAGGACAACCTTCAAGGTACAAATGTTAAGTCCTTCTCCACTATCTATCATGACTCATCTGACTTTAAAATTATGGATAAAGACTTCAAGGTGCAGGGGATCATTATGACCAAGTCGATCAAGTGGGGCATCATCTTTTAAAAAGGTAACATGTTGGGATGCAGAGAAGTGCCCTATCATGGCCTAAAATTGGTTAGTATCAATTTCAGTAGGAACAATAGATTGTTTCAAGGCTTTTTTGATGATGTCCTTGTGCTAGGGGATGTGCACAACAAATCAAGGATAGATATCAAAGCTAGGGTTTTACCAAGATGGTCAACAATATTATAATTAGAAGATAATTTGGATCTAGATGGTGCTCCAGGAATAGTAATCTTGGTAAAATGAGTGGTGAGTGCACATTGAGGAATATTATCTCGGATATTCAAAGTGGAAACACGTGCATCTGACTCAAAAAATAAATTTATGGTATAGTCATGGCTAATTCAGGTATAGTTGACATTGGTGTTTGAATTTGAATTCAAAGTACCTGGATGTCCCTTCTCATGATCCAACAAAGGATTTGTAAATATGGTATGATCAGTATTGGAAGAGCTTGTTGTAAGTTCCACTTCAATTATGCCTTGATCAATTTGATCTTGCACTTTATGTTTCATTTGATAACATGAGTTGGTCTTGTGTCCTTTGGACCGATGATAATGACAAAATTTATTTTCATCCCACCAAGGGGGTTTTACTATTGGTTCATCTATGATCTCAAATAACTAAATATAATTGTTTTGAAGAAATTATTGTAACATATAATGAAGTGGTTCACCCAACGGTGTGAACTATCTTGGAGGTCTATCTTTGTTTCTTGGTGGTCGACGTTGCCAATTTTGTTGCGTATTATTAGTTTTTTGTGCTTGATGTTGCATTGGAGGTGGTGTTTGAGTAACTGTCTACTTATTCCTAATAGTAGGCCCTTTGAGACTTACCTTTGGTTGTGTTACTTTGACCATTCATGCATCAACAATGCCATCGTTCATGACATTTTTGTTATGAGACCAAAATTTCATCTTGTCAATTGAAGTTCTTTCATTGTGATTGTGTTTATTTATTTTAAGGACTCCTTTATGAATAAGAGCATCTTCAATATCAATTCCCTTGTTCATGAACTTTTGAATAGTAGATGGGCGTTTCATCTTTAACTCATACATCATTTCTAGTACAAGATTTTGAGTAAATAAACATATTTTTTGTTCTTCTGGAAGATCAAAGGGACATTGACTAACCATGTTTCTCCATCATAACAGAAAATTCATACATGATTATCCAAATTTTGGTTTAGCTGTGCATAAGTTAGTGAACATATCCTCGCTTGATATATTAAATGCAAAGTGAGAGATGACTTTATCTACCAATTATTTCTATGACCTTATATCTCCTGGTAACTTAGAATACCATTCCATTGCTTTTACCCCAATACTTATAGGAAAGAGTCTCATGAGATATATGTCATCATGATGAACTTTGATGCAAGAAGCATAAAACTCCTTAACATGATCAATTGGATTACCTTTTCCTTTGTACTTTTCAAATTTGGGTACTTCAAAGTTATTTGGAAAAGGAGGCATGTAAATACTCTCATCAAATGGATTAGGACATAGATCTCATGCCGTATAAAGTGTCTTCTTGTCCTTTAATTGTATGTCATTCAGTTGTTTCTGCAAGTGTTGGATTTCTTGAACCATATCGTCATTATGTGAAGACTTTATAGATTTTTCATGTGTATCAGAATGATTTATTTTCTTATGAGTGATTGTGTGTTGATTATATTTTGGAGTATCTGATTCTGATGATTTAGATGAGATATCTTGGAGTGGTGCCATTTTTTGTCTCACATGTTATTGATGATCTTCCACTTGTTGTTGGATTTTTGGTGGAAGTATGTACTGTTGACCTTATGTCACATAGTATGGTTGAGACACTTGTTGTTGATACCTTGGTGCATACTATTGTTGTTGAGGTTGCACCATATGTTATGATTGTTGCAAAGCATTTTGTTGTTGCAACACATATTTTTGTCACTGCGGAATATACGAGTGTTGTTGAACATATTTTTGTTGTTGTTGTCATTGTTGTTGAGAATAATATTATTGTCAATAATGTTTTTGTTGTAAATATTGTTAAACATAATGATGTTTGTGTTGTTGTGGGTGCACTTTTTGCACCTTTGGGCCTTGCACATGTTGTGTGACAGGATAAGATTCTTGACCCACTTGTATTTTTTATTGCTGCACATTATGCTCTTGTTGGAATTTGAGTGGTGCAAGTATACCACTAAGACATGAAGTCTTACATTTTGATCTTTTCACTTGAGACATCATATTAACTTGAGCTACATATGGTTGTTGCACTTGTTGTGCTATATCTATCTCCCTCCTCAACCCAACCCAACCCAACGGGCCCAAGGCCCGGTGAGGGGGAGGGATTAGAGGTGGGGGCGGGAGCGGGCAGTCAAGACCCTCCCCCTCCCTAGCTCGACCAACCCTAGCCCCCTTGCCATTATAGAGTAGGGAAACTAAACTAAACTTGAGCTACATATGGTTGTTGCACTTGTTGTGCTATATCTATAGTTGGTTCTTTTTTATCCCTTAGGCTTGTTGCACTTGTGTTACATGTGTTTGTTGAACTTGTTGTGCCATATGTGTTTGTTGAGTTACCTTAGGTGGAATTGGTGAAATGTCAATGATGCTCTTCTTCTTTGGATATAATGACATACTTGGCATAACTGTAGTAGTTACATGAGATGTAACAATCATGGATACCCTTGGTGGTTCATTGAATGGTCATTTAGATGTCATTGCAGTTGAAGTATTTCCTTGGATTATTGCATGTGTTACCAAAGGAGAACCACTTTTCTATGTTTCTTCAAAAGAGGGTACAGATGACATTCCCAAAGGAAATGTGAATGTCTCTTTTGGTTCTTCAGGTTAACTAACAGGTGATGATTCTTAAAATCAAGTCTCAATGTCCTTTGAGATATGTCTTGGAGACTTTTGTAGTATCCACTATCTCTGAAGGAGGTGGTAATTTCACTTGAAACAAAGTATTATCCAATGCCAGATAATGTTCCTTTTGAGGAATTTTGACATTTAAATCATTTCATTATCTTTTTGTGTTATTGCCACAGTTGACTCATTGAAGGCTTGTTCCCTTTTTTCTCTATCCTGAATCACTAAGGCTTGGTTCTATTCCAAAGTATATTGTTTGTGATTTTGATATTCCAAGAGTAATTAAGGATTTATATTTTGCATTACTTTGATATATCATTTCAGATCTAGAGTCGTGAGGTACACTAATGTCTTCCAATCTTTTTTTCTCTTATGGCTTCACCAATCTCATCTCTAGGTAAATATTTAAATGTAATAAAAGTTTTAGATGAGTCTTCTGAATCTAAGGAGACAATTGAGGCATTTCCAAGATCTTGATTATCTTGTGGTGGTGAAGGAGGTTGAAAAGATCCAAAATCCATTTTTTGCATGGGTTCTTGATGCAAATAATTTCGTTGAGGTTTATTAAATTCAAAAGTTTGTTGGTGTTCCTCTTGAGGTGTAGGATGAACACTAACATGGCCAGGTGGCATAGGTACAAAAATTATTTCAAAGTTTGGAGGGGTCCCCACTAAATTGTGCCAAAACTTAGGGAAGTATTTGAAGGACATCCCACATTGCATAGATCATTACTTTAGGTAATATTTGGTATCATCTGAATGGTTGTAGTTCCTTGATAAAATGTAACATGTCTTGGGTCATGAAATGTTTGCTGCACTTCTTCCATGGATTGCATGTTGGTTAGGTCACATTCGTGTTGAAATGTTACACCTTTTCTTGGATTGAAAGTTGGTTGAGATGATGGTTGTGGTGTAAAGATAGGTAGATAGGAATCTTGTTTCCTTTTGGATTCTTGAGACCTTGTGAAAACCGACATGATAATAATATGCAAATGCAATATTTTTTGGAGTTTTGGAAATGAAACTTTTCAGAATGCAAGGAGCTTATGCAAAAATGCAATCTAAGGCTTATGCAAGTATTTTTTTGTTGGTTTTTTACTTTGGGAAAAATATTTGGAAACGAGACAAATCTAAGAGAATAACCTTATGATGTTGAATAAAAATCTTGACTTGAAAAAGGGATTTAAGGGACAAGGGACAATTTTGATAAATGGGACTAGGTCAAATCCATCACGATGAAGGTTGAATGTGACCAATTTATAGGGGGGTTTGAATTTGGGGGAAAAAGGACCAAGTCAAGATCCTATTTTCAGTACCATAAAGAAAGGTTCTATGATTTTGATGCTTTCTAGGATTTTTTCAAAGCTTTTTGAGGTGGTCTCAGATGAGATATTTATGCAAAAGGACTATAATTAGGACTTATGAAAGATGAACTATAATGAGGACTATGACAAGGACTGAAATGCAAGAGACTTTTTGAAATGCAAATGCAAGGAGATTAGGACATGAATATACAAGATGAAGACTATAAAACATGGCAAAAGGTCCCAAGTGAATTTTTTTTACGATTCCATATGTTTACTCAAAGACAACATGTTTGTGACCATTTGATTATTTTGAGGATGATCTAGAAAAAGTGTTCTTAAGAAGAGTGTTTTTTAGGATTTTTCCTTTTTATTAAGGTTTGAAACACTCATGCAAGACACATAATGGAGAATGGATGTTGTAAAAATAACAAACACACCACAACCTAGGTAATCCATGGAAATAACTATTGAATTCCCACTTGAACCAAAGTTAAGCCACTTCTACTCATAGTGAACAACTTTGAAGCTTGGAGGCACGAGCTCCTCCTTATAGTGCACTCACTTCTCAGGCACACCAAGCTTTGAATCCCAAGGGTAATCAATTACCAAGGGACCATTTTATCTAATAAGAGTCATGAGAGTGTGGAACATCTTAGTCGGTCCCAGACCTTTCGCGCCAACAAATAGAGGGTTTTTGGGCACTACAACAAGTTGTTTTAGTTAAGGAATCCATTTTGGTGGTTATACGTGTGGTAGATTAGCCCCATTATGGAGGCCTCCCAGCCTACATAAGTTAAGTTCTGTAGGTTTTTACACACTACGAGGGTACTGAGGGATATCTTCTTCCTGGTATAACATATTCAACACCTTTTCAATATGAGATTAATCTCAATGACATCTTTTATATAGAGGTTTGGAAGGGCTTGGCTTTAGCCTATTACCTGTTGGGAAATCCCTCTCACCGGCTCTATTAAAGCTCTTGGGAGGTAGCTACACTAAAATATTTTGTATGAATTTATCTTTTACCCAAGATCTAGAAAGGCGAGGGGAAAGGATACATCCATGCAGTTCTTTTGGATTACAAATCTAGAGAACACTTCAAACACATAAGTAAAGTGATTTTTGTTTAAGCACCAAATATGAAGTGTTTTTTTTAACTAAAAATCACAAAAATGATATTTTTGGAAGACACAAAAGGTCTTTGAAAAGTTTCATGCATCAAAATCATTAGTATTTTATGATTTTTTCTTCATCCCATGATTGCCAAAGTGTTGCACAATTGATCAGTAACACAGAAATCCAACATATCAAGTGCAAAAATAGAGTTAGGAATAAAGAAAGTTAGAAATTTGCATGCAAAATATCCATTTTACCAACTGCACAAGATCAAGATACCAAGTGTGCATAATCAAGCTACCAAATGTGCAGAATCAAGCTACCAACTATGCAGCATGTGACCAATTATGCAACATACCTAACCAAGTGCACAACTACTGATCAGAAGCCAAAAATATGGTAAAAACTTGCAGTTTTAAAGGTTTTTTCCACATATAAGCATATAAGGCTATCAAAAATACAATCAGGGTTCATTTTTAAGCCATTTATGATCTATTTGAAAAGTTTGAATCAATTTGAAATCCTAATTAGCCTATGTAAAGATTAAACTGATTTGGGAACACCTTAAACAAGAAATATGCATTTAATCCTAAACTAGTTCAAAGTTCACTTTAGGTTCCCAAATCAAGTATGAATGTTCATTTTATAGTCCTTTTTGAACTTAAACAACTTGATTAGACATAATGAAGTCAATTTGAACCCCTAGTTAGGCTATATTGTGAGATTGATTGAAATTAAAAGAACCTTGATTGTATTGAACCCTAAACTAGGTGAAGTTCATTTTAAGAGCCCAAATCAAACACAAGAGTTCACTTTAAGCTTCCAAATTAAAATATGAGGCTCATTAACCAATTTAGGGTTCATTTGCATTGTTTAGGATCCATTTTAGCTTTGTAACTGAGAAAAATGAGAGTAGAAAGCATAAAGTGCAAAACTGCCTCCTAAACTTGCAAACATTGATCCTAAACCCTAAAGACCCATCCTATTTGTCCAAGTGCACATCTTGGTTACCAAATGTGAAAAAAATAATCCAATTATGAAGGAAAGGGTGCCAACTATGCATAACTTAACCAACTACATAGAACTTAACCAACTCTGTGGGACTTCTGACCAACTGCACAGGACCTGTAACCAAGTGCACAGAACTCTTCCAGGATCTGCAAAATACACAAAAAAACAAAAATCCAATCATTTAGGCATGTTTCACGCTATTTTCACCAAATATAAGACCAGAAAAAGGTAGAAAATGCATATCTAGGTAACCACAAAACCCTAAGCTATATGCACACCCATCTAATCTAACATTAGAGTCATTGAAACAGGAATTCAAAAGATATACAAACAAAACATAAAACCCCTTAAAATGATGCTCAAATGATCTCCTTTCTTCTCCATAGATTTTATTATTGGTTCTCTTTTCTAGTGAGAAGATTGCACAAAGGTTCAAAAGCCAAGTTGATAGCAAGAATACTAGGAGATAGTGGTTCAAACTTGAATGAGAGAATTGAATCTCAAATTATAGGATGAGAGAGAAAATTTGTAGAATCAGAATGGAATGCACAAATTAGTATGCATAAATCAATGAATAATTGAGGAAAAATGGAAGAATTCAATTAATAGGAAAATGGAAGTATAATTAGGGGGAAATGGATAGGGAAAGGTGGAAGAGCTCATGGAGCTTATTAAGGAGATGAAGCACAATTAAAGGACAGAATGTAAGTGTTCATTTTTTGAATTTAAAAACTCATTATTCCCTCAAATTGGGAATTTAGGAATTAGAAAATCCCATAGTTCAAAAAGATGAGAAATTAATCAATTTTGAAATTAATTAATTTAGGGTGAGAATAAGAAAAGGGAATAAATAAAGTCAATTTATTTATTCGATTAGAACATAGGGATAAACTATAGGTTATTCATCCCAAGAGGATAAATTAGTGGATTGTTGGCCAAATAGGAGTTGTTAATGTGCAATTGGATTGATTTTGATAATATTGATAGGATTATGATAGCTCTAAGGCATTGATAAACTTTGGCAATGCGCTCAAATAATGATGTTTAAAAAAATTAAATATCATCAATGAAATTTGATGATGCCATTGGATTGATAAAAAAATTAAGGAGACATTGATGAACTTGGACAATGTTCTAGAGATAATGATGATCTTCAATAGAATTGATGAACTTGGAAAATACTATTGAATTGATAATGATAGGTTGATAATGATAAGATTGATGATCTTAGATAATGCTATCAAATGGGTGATAAAAGGATACGAATCATTGATTAAATTGTACAATTCCCCTAGAATGATAATAAGATTGATTAGATTTGGAAAAGGGTTTGATTGATTATAAAAGTGATTTAATTAGGCAACAATGATCTTGGACAATGCCCCAAAATGGTTGGAATGAGTCCAAAATAATTGTGAAATGATTAGGAAGAGAATATAATTGATTTAGGATGATTTTATATGGTTTAGGATTGAATAGGACTGGTTTAGGATGATTTAGGATTGATCAGAATCGATTAGGAAAATGATCAATTCAGCCAAGAGGATAGAAATATTAGTAAATAATTAAACAGTTTGCAATATTCAATTATCGATGAAAGACACAATGTTATCATATAATAAATATCATATGCGCAACATAGAGGAATAATTAGATCGCAAAACAATGTTTCAATTGTAATGCCAAAAATGTTAAAAACATGTACACTAGCAGGCTTGAACTATTTTTGGGTGTCTACACAACTATGAGTCAAGATGAATTTCATGTTTATAATAAATCCTCATCATGTATCTATTCTATATATTTTATTTATCTTCATAATAGTCACTATCCTCTTCTCTCATCCATAAAAATTTATAAATCTTTACTCTTCATATAGTCTCCATCTCTTGTTTCCAAACAAGTGTATCACCACATTTTAATTTTTAGATTATTGTTCTCTTCAACTTAAAATTATGTGATTGATCTCAAAGATGAATATCACCAATGTTGGAGGTCTTCATGCTCTTCCTCAAATTCAAGGCACTTCTATCACTGCATTCATATTGAAAAATTATGATCTTTTGATGGAAAATAACATTTTTGCATGAACTTGACTTATTATCTTCTCAAGATATTCTTGATTTAGATCATTGGGAAACTTCATTAACCACCTTAACTATTGTTATCTATCTACTTGTTAATGATAGTGTTATCCTTTCTCTCCTCTAGGATATCATTACTATTTTTCTAATGCATTTCCCATCATATATTTTCATGACCAATTCCTTCTCACTATTTATTGCATAGTCACACTATCTATAATAGTGACCATATCATCCTTTCTACTATACTTATTGTCTTGGCCACTTCTTTTTCCTCTTTTTAAATTTCCACACAATGAAAATACCATCAAGGTCACTGTCATTTCCTCGTAAATAACTTCTCACAAAACTTATTCATGTTACATATTTATTTTTTAGATGAACTATTTCTCTTGAAATATATCCATGACACATTATTCATATTACCTTTATTTCTTGAATGATTTCAACATTATATAAGCACTGCCTATAAGAGACAGTCATATGATAGTGCTTTCAAAATTTGACGTAGACTATCTTTAATCATTTTTTAACCTTCTACATGATGTGGGCATATATTCTTAAATCATAGTGATTGTCTTCTTGAAATCCTCCATGAATCTTATGACTAAATTTATTGCAATTTAAATTTTTCTCAAAATACATTCTCATTAGCGATGCATTCTTCTTTGTTTTCTCCAGGGGACTAAAAATATAATCATGATTAACTCCCCATGAATCTCTACTAATCCTTCAGGATCAAAATGAAATCACATATCTTGAAGTGCATAGTGAGATTTCATAGAATCATCCTTCTTATTCTTATTATCAACTTAGTTATATTTTCTTTTCCAAACTTTCTTAGACTCTTCCTTCTCCTTTGTTGTATTTTTTAGTTCAGCCTTGCTTTTTTGAACCACATATGTTCTCCTCTTTGGTTTAACAGTTCTAAATTTATAGTATTTTTCTATGTGACCATGGTTATGACAATTATAACATGTTATTTCATTATTGAACATAGGCATACCATATTTTCTAAGTGATATATTTATCCTTTTTCTATAATCAATACTTCTATGTCCAATTTCATTACAATTATAGAACACAATATCTATGTTTCTTAGGGTAAAAAAGTATTTTTTATTGTAAAAGTAGGTCTATTAATAAGCCTAAAATATTAAATTTTATGTCCATGTGCATTACACTTGTAGAAATAGATATGAAATTTATGAACATACCTGTTATTTACTTGAGGGTGGTCTTATCTTCTTCAAGCCAAAAATATTCTAAACTTTCTTCTCAAGTTTTTGAACATTTTAAATCCATCACCTTTACCCATGTTCTTCCCTTTTGGAGTAGTAGAAGTAGTAGTCTTCATGTTTTTAGTTGTGAAGTTCAAATCAGTCTTCCTCCTTGGAGTGCTACTAACATCGAATGTCTTCTCTTTTCCATTGCTTGAAGATATGAAATGTATATCTTGCTTAGATGAATATTTACTACCACAACATTGGCCAATATCTTAAGTAATACCTATGGGATACCTAGAAGGGTTTTGTTTCTTTAACATTTCATCTAATGCACTGGATTTTCTCTCATACTTTAGTCTCGACTGAAAGTCATGTTTACGTTTCACAACTCCATTTCTCAAGTTCAATAGTTCTTGTTCTAACTCTTGACACGTATTTTATTTTGAATCAATTTTTTATTTTATTACCTCATTCATCCTCTTAACTTCTTCTAATTATGTTTTCATATCTATGATATTTTTCTGACTCTTTAATACTTTTATTCAACTAATTTTGTTCATTTCTTGCAACATACTTACACCTTGCATACTCCTTCAATCTACCTTCAATCTATTAATCTCTTCAAGTGCATGTTCAATATCTCCTTCTAAATATAATTCTACATCAATTTTGTCTTCCTTATCACCACTATATCAAAAAATATCTTTTTATTTAGTTATTCTATCCCTCTTTAATGTTTGGTCCTCATCATTTTTTATTGAGTCATAAATAAATTAATCTCATTCTCATCCTCACTATTTTATTTGATATTTTGCAGCTCAACCTCCTTCATATATGTTTTTTCAATTCATCCCATATTTCCTTCCTAGACTTAAAATCCCTAACTTTAAAAGATACTCTACCTAATAGCCCAGTAAGAATGACATGTTTTTCTCTAGCATTGTGCTCTTCTTTCTCCTTAGAATCAAGATTATTAAGAGAATTTGAAGGGACACTATCACCATTTATGACACCCTTCTATACATGACAACCTAGGGAAGACAAGTAGATTTCCATTCTTATACTCTAGAATGAATAGTTAGTGCCATGAAACATGGGTACAATCACATAATAGGAATATTTCTTAGACATATGTATTCCTATACTAGAATCTACCCAAGCTATAGAAAGTGATTAAATGGGGAACCTAGGCTGCAATACCAATTAAATAAACACAAAGTTGATTGAGAAGGAGGGGGGTGAATCTAATGCAGGAGTATCTTAGGATCTTTTACATCTTGCATAAAAAAAAAAGATATCCTTTAATTTGTTTTCTGTTCTATTCCAGTTGGGAATTTTTTGGCATTTTTCTTGAAAATTATCCAATGATAGGAAATCATTTGGTATCATCTAGCAGAATTTATGGAAGATTCTTTACGTATCTCTCTTATTCTTCATATCCCAGTTGGTGGTTGATTTTTCTGATCAATTTCCGATCTTCTCATTGGTTTTTTCTGGGCTCAATCGTGTCAAATAATTATTACATTAGAGGTCAAATTTTTTATGTGATCTCTTTATTAAATCTTTCCTTTTATATTTTTCTTTGAGACTTGGGTCGTGACCTATTTGGGTGTAATATATTTACTCATTTCTTGGGGAATGTAATCTTTTTGAGGCTAACCAATGATTGTGTTGGAATCGGTAAAAAATCCAATGCTGACATGCTCTAAAAGTTTGAACTATTGAAAATGTATACAAGGATGATCAGTGATCTTATATCTAAGTTCTTGGCTTAATCTTACTATTGGAATAAGTTACAACTATTTTTGTGAAAACTGGGTAAAGAAATGTGATAAAGAATTGTGACAGAGTTGATCTCTAAGTTTTTGAGATAAATTGGATGTGAGCATGAGTTATTAATTGTGAGCTTAAGGCATGGATGAAGACATGTTGGAGAATGTTACTTATGACTTTTGGGTCGATGTGTTCTTGGTGATGTCAGCTAAAGCGTGTGATCTTGCAAAGATCTACTTGTGGCCAACAACTGCAATGAAATGTGTTTAGAGGATGGAAAACGTGGATTATAGACCTTGGAGTATAATTGAAGAATTGTAATTGAATTTTAATTGTGTAATGTACCATTTGTATCTTAGCAAGAGTCTACTTATTTTTTTATATATTGGGGAAGTCTTAATAGGCCAACCTAATTGTTTATTGTAAACTCATATAAAGAAGAGTTGTTTCTTGGTAAGAAAGTATGGAAGTGGAATGCTAAAGCTATGAGCTTGTATTTGTGAAGTATGTTGGATGTAGAGAAGAGGTAGTGATTGTGATGAACTTATTTGGAATTTTTAAGAAAATAAAGTTTCTATAAATCAATTCTATGGTTAATATTACTCCTATATCTCTATTTCAAACAGTGAGTCCAGAAGGTGGATTTATCCTTCACATTTGGGTAGTGTGCCTAGAGAGTGAGCCTTTTGTTTCTCTTGACTCCTAACAGGGTCTATCCTTTATTAGGGACTATTTTTTTAATGTAATAATCAGCTCCTAATAGGGCTAACCTCCTAACAGGGATACTATACTTTCAGTGCATTATTTGTGGGTGTTAATTCCTGTTGGAAATAATCAAGACTAACCAAGTTACTGAGAGGGGAGGGGTGAATCAGTAACTCTTAAAACTTTTAACCATTTATGCACTTGTATATATTTAACCATTCATTCATCTAATCTACTGCAAGCATGAAAATGTAATCATTCATAACACATAACACAAAGATTTGGTGACCCAGAAACCTTCCAATAGAAAGTAAAACTGGGGTGGGGATGGTACCCACAAAACTTTGGTACTGCAGTATAAAGTTGGCCGGTTAAGGCTTACAATGATCACTTCTAATGATCTTCCCTGTTAAAAGAAAATAGGACTACTAGGTCCACCTTGTTAGAGGATTTACAAACATACAATGAAGTATGTACTCTGTTAGGAGATTTACAAAAGACTGTTAAGTCTACCCGGTTAAAGGATTTACAAAATGATTCAACTGTTAGGATGAAATAGTAGATCTTGACTTACAACTTTATTGCTGATAAGATCCTTTGTGTGCTGATCTCCTTCTATGATAGATATGTCAATTCTTCTCCTTTACTGACTTTGCAAAAATGCTCTGCTCTGCTGCCTTATTGCAGTCTCTGCTCTGCTCTTTCTAATTTCGCATATCCATACTTTCACATAATTCCATACATC
>MU227532.1:1014161-1030814 GCA_018584345.1 Thuja plicata | reverse complement strand
ACATAATCTTATTCTTAAGTCGGCCTTACATAAGTAAACAAAATATTACTGAGTCAGTAGAAGCTCGGGTTCCTCAAGCTGGCTCGGTGATCTTCTGATACTCGGCATCCACTACAATACTCGGCATAGTCATTCTCTCGGTAAGAGTAGAAGCTCGGTCCATACTAGTCCCGAAGTGTAGCTTGGAACTCGGTAGCTGTGGTGACTTGGTAGATATAGTGTCACTCGGTAACCACTGGTGACTCGGTGATAACTGACTTCTCGGTTGGCTTCAACTGATGGCTTGGTAGTTATGGTGAAGCTCGGTGACTACCGTCTGCTCGGTACATGTTGCTCTTCTCGGTAACCGCTGAACTGTTCATATGCTCGGTGACCACTATTCTGCTCGGTATGAACTATTTAACCAGTGAATGCTCGGTATAGGCTGTGGACTGAGTGATGAGCTCAGTAAGCATTCATAATCGAATAAGTGTTTTCACTGATGACAAATATATCATAATTCCAACAAATTCCCACTAGGGTTTTCCCCTTAACAAGATTTCTTCGACAACAAATTCTTGTGTTATGGTGTTACATTTTTTATGTTCATATTTTCAGTAATTATATGAATTACAAAGAGTAAATCTTAATTTTATTTGTCTCACAGCTAATTCACCCCCCTCTCAGTTGTGTTTCTAGACTATTATTGCTAACAAATTGTAATTGATTTATAAGCTTATGCATTTGTTCCTAAGCATCAGGATGATCTCATAAAATCATTTGGTTTATCTTGGATAGGATCTAGAGGGTTTTTATTGTAATAAGGCTCGTATCCTTGGCATGTATGACTGAAATGTGAAACAATATATTGCAGATCTGTTGTAAATGATTTTTGATGATAATAAAAACCTAAATCTCTTGTTTTTACCTATTTTATCTTATTTTATTCCATTGTGTTGTGTTGGTTGAAAGGGTTGGACCAATCTCCTTGAGGTTTCTCCATCCTTTAATTAAATAGGTGGTATCTGATTGAAGTTGAAGGATGAAAAAGGTTGAGTTTTAATAAGGTGGAGATTCTTGTGTTGGCATATCTCAGTTCATGACTTGTGAAGCCCTAGACTTGTTGATCGTGAGGAGGCAGAGTGTATATATGACTTACAATCATAAAGGAATTGTACAAGGTGGCTAGGAAGGGTTTGTTTCTGCTATTGTTGGGCATTGAGTGTTGAACACATACCAATTGGAGTGAGGTTTCACATGTGTCTCATAGATCACCAGTTGGAGAGACAGTTGCACCTGAGGATTGGAAGATATCACGTAGAAGACTAGAGAAAATGATGGAAGACTTTAAGGTTGATATGAAGAATGAGATAAAAAAAAGTGTGTTGACTAGATTGAGGAGGAATCCTAAGACTAAAGATGAATTTGAGGAGGCTTCTGAAGATCTTGAGACTGTAGATTTTGAGATCACTAAAGATGAGGAGAGATTGATGAGAGTTGTGGAACAAGTAAGTAAAGTTCATAAGATGGATTTTTGTGCTTTCACTGGTTCATTTCATCCTAAGTATTTAATAGACTGGATTGGAGAATTAGAAGATTACATTGAGCTTGAATATATCAGAGATCCACAAAGGGTTAGGTTAGAACATAATAACATGAAGGGTCATGCTTCCTTGTGGTGGAGGAATTGTAGAAAGATAAAGAAGAGCATGGTTTCAAGGTTAAAAGCTAAATTCATTCCTGCAGATTATGAATTGGATTTGTTCAAGAAGTTGCAAAATTTGAGGCAGAAAGACATGAGTGTGGAGGAATATACAGAGGAGTTCTATAATATGACTATCAGATCTGGTCACAAGGAAGTATCTAAGGAGAAGCTGGATAGGTATGTTAATGCTCTGATATTTAGTATTCAGGATGACTTGAGTATGTTGAGGATGCTTATTAGTATGTATTAATGGAAGAAGATAATTTGAAGAGGAGACAATGTAACCTTAGAGGGAAGGAAAAGCGAGTTAACAATAATGGAAAAGAGAATCAAAACATTGAAGTTGAATCTAATCAAAAGATACCTAGAAAATGGAATGATAGAAAAGAGTTCAGGGGCACTTGTTTCAAATTTAGTGGCATGGGACATAGGGATTTTCAATGTACTAAAGGATCTAGTAAGAACATGGGTAAAAAAAATCTTATGGCACATGAGGAACATACTTCTAGTTATGTTCTAGAAAATGAAATTGAACTTGAGATAGGAGAGTCTCTTATACTTAGGAGAGTTATGTTGAGTAAGAGGGAAGTTGAACCTTTACAAAGGAGGAATTTGCTTAGGACTATTTTAAAATTAGGATGTAAATGTTGCAAATTTGTTAAGGACATTGTTAGTAATGAAAACTTGGTATCAAAAGATATGGTGTGAAAGCTTGGACTAAAGAGGCTTAAATATCCTTGTCCTTATGGGATAGGTTGGTTTTAAAATGATCATATGGTAGAGGTGAGAGAGAAATATTTGGTTAATTTTAGCATTGGAACTTACATACATGAATTTTTATGTGATGTGGTGTTTATGAATGCTTCTCATGTTCTATTGGGAATACCTTGGCAATTTGATAGAGGAAGTATTCATGATTGCAGAAGGAATTTGGTCACAATAGAGAAGGATGGACAAAATTTTACTCTAGTTCCTTTGAAGGAAGAAGAAACAGGAAGTGCAAGGAATCTGATTATGGTGAAGGGTTATTGTTCAAAGAAGTAGAATACAAAGGTTATTATGGTTTGGAAGAAGCATCTTGCAGGTATATATGGTGAAGGGAAGTTAGTATCTAATTGTAAGAAGGGTAAAGTGGAGCAACAAGTGACTTTGGTTACTGAACAGATGAGGGTTTGTCACAGAGGTATATTGATTATGCAAAAAGAAAGAGGTAGTGATCTGATATTTTGTGTTGATAGAAGGTACAATGAAGTGAGTACAGAGAGGATTAATTTGATGGATCTGATAGAGGACAGTGTAGAGGTGAAGAGGCAGAGAGTTGCAGATAAAAAATATGTTTGGGTGAAAAAAAAGAATGGGATTTATGTTCCAAGGCTTGTAAAATGTTCATAAGATTCTCTTATGGAATATTTTCTATTACCTAGGGTGTGTGATGGAGGAGCATCTTAGGATCTTATAAATCTTGCATCAAACAAAGAGATTTCATTTAGTTTGTTTTATGTTATGTTCTAGTTGGGAATTTTTTGGTGTTTTTGGTGGCGATCAATCTGTGCTTGTTATTTTTGGTTGCAGTCATGACATAATGTTCTTAGATTAGTCTTGGATCTATCATATGACCAAAACTCATTTGGTTTCATCTTGCGGAAGTTATCATAGATTCTTTGGTTTTCTATCCTATTCTTCATTTCCTAGTTCGTGGTAGCGTTTTCCGATCGGTTTTCTATCTTTCGTTTAGTTTTTCTGAGTGCGATCATGTTAGTTCTAGATTACATTAGAGGTCAAATTTGTTATGTGATTTCTTCACTTAAATCTTTCATTGGAGATTGTTCTTTAATATTTGGGTGCTGACCTATTTGGGTGTAATGTATTTACTCATTTCTTGGGGAATGTAATCTTTTTAAGGTTGATTGATGATTGCAATTGCTTTATAAGCATATGGACTTGTTCCTAAGAAGAAGGATGATCTCATAAGATTACTTGGCTTATCTTGGATAGGATTTGGAGGGTTTTGAGTGTAATCAGGCATGTGTGCTTGGCATGTATGACTGGTATGTGAAACAACATGTTGCAGATCTATTGTAAATGATTTTTTTTGATAATAAAATGATGAATCCATTATTTTTTATCTATTTTGTCTTGTTTTCTTCCATTCTTTTGTATTATTTGCAAGGGTTGGACCAATCTACTTGAGGTTTCTCTATCCTTGACAACATCTGAATTAGTGGATTCAATTTTTTTGTCTAATCTAATCCAATTTAAAAATAACTTATATAAAAAATAAGGAAGCTAATGATGAAATCAATAACATACAACAAGGAAACACATAACACAAAATATACGAAGAAAACCCACAATGGGGAAAAACCTCAATGGGAATAGTTTCTAGATTTTACTACTCTAATCTAGCCTCATAAAAAATTCACGTATTACAAAATTTATGGGCACCAAACCAAAGGAGCACCAACCCCTACTCTTTCTACCAACCTAGATTGATTACCATTTTATGGGATCCTACCAAAAGGAACTACAACCTCTAAACTGAGAACCAACCCAAACAAATTTACAATTTAGATTCAAAAATAATCTTATTGCAAATGACATTTTGAAACCCTATAGATTCTATGCACTTGAGAAACACTTTTCTCTTCCTCACCTCTACTTCCCCCAATCAAACTCTAATATTCTTGATTAACTTTCTACCTTCAATTATTCTCTGTTATTGCAAAAGCCACATTGTATTCTTCAAACCACTATGTCCTATGTATATTTTTTCCATCTTCACAAGATCATTGCACTCTTTCAAACACTTCCCTTTTTGGTCTTCAAAAAACAACACTATGTTTTCTCCTTCATGTCTTTTTTAAAGTATTACAAAGTAATTTCTTTGTGTTCTTCACCCTCAAATACAAATCTACCCATTTCTTTATCATTCACAGCCAAGAAGAATGTTTATTTTGTATACACCTTTTTCTTCATGTTGCAAAAATAGATATTTTTTTAATCTCTATCACATTTTCATAACCCAAATATCTGGCATCCTAAATTAGTGGAACTAAGAGAGAGTGGGTGTCTCTTCAGTAATGATATCTGAATTACTACCATTATTATGACAGATATTCACGCAAATAATGGTTGTTACAAACCTATTTTTGGAGTGGCATCATTATGCATGGTTATGGGGAAACATATGCTTTATTTTTCATCAGTTCACCTACGTTGTATGCATATCTATGCAGTGTGGCCTCACAGAGGTTTCACAGATTAAAACCTCGCGCAATATCCATTCCAAAAGGAAAAAAAAAGCCTCCTCTCCTTTTTTTTTTCTTTTTCATAATTAGCTCTTCAAGATATAAAAAAAATCATGTTCCTTTCTGCCCTTAAAAGGAAAACCAATGTTATTCCCTTCGACAAAAAAAAAGAAACAATGCAAAAATTATAGATATACTTTCTCAAAAGATATGAATGTCATGCAAAGGTAAGTTCCTTCCAATAAAAAAATGGTATTAAGGAGAGCCACGATCTCTCTGAATACATGGCTTTTGAATGGTTTGGGGAGGGGGCATCCCTTGTGCATGTTGGCTCTAGGAATTCATTTGGAGAAAACTACTCTTGGGAGCCAATTTTGGGAAGAGACATTTGTAGCAGCTAAAAGCATTGTGTGAGGCATTGAGGACTACTAAATTTTTTTATGTAATCAGGTGATTATCGTAGTTGAAGTTTGCATTGATGTGTGGGGTTTGGCACACATCTTCCTGGTGTTATTAATGTTTGATCTGCAAGGTAAGGGCTTGTCTTGTTTCTTGCATTCATTAAATATTATATTTGAAAGTAGTAGGAATAGTTTGATTTGGTAAGATGCTAAACATGAATTCTAAGCATTGTTCATATAATCATCATGAGATTTAAATTTGGGTCTATGTTATCTTGTTTGGAAAAATGTTTATGTTTCTTTGTCATTATTATACCAATCCCTTATAAGGTCAATTGTATCTGGTTATGGCTAGTTGTTCCATGTAAGCCTAGTATGATTTGGTGCTGATGTTGCTTGCAATACTCTATCTTAATTTCCTTCATCTACCACACATTTTTCATAGTTTTTGGGTTTTCTAGAAAGACTACAAATATTTGGCTGTGTAGAAAACATTTAAGACAAGATTTAATTAAAGAAATTTAGGAATTTAATGACCTTAAAATTTTGTCACATCAATTTTCTTTGGTAATGATTCCACTTATGCATCGATTTAGAATGAAATTATGTAAAGTGTAAAACAAAAATAAAACAAGTGTATAGGAAGGAGCATGTTGTTCTCAAACATTATTAAAATAATGGTGTTTTAGCTAATAAATAAGGGAGCAAAGGCTGAATATTTTATTTTCAATCAGAACTCACTCACAGTTAGTGATCGTGGAAGAGTTATTTTCTACATGGCTTGAATACTTAAATTCCATTTGTATTATAATTGTTAAATGGAATGATTTATTAAGTTATATTTTGTATGCTGAATGCAATGAAGTTTGATAGTCTCTTGTTTCATTTGAATCTTGTTGTCAAACCAGAATGAAGCACTCATGTTTGTATGTTTTCTTAAAATATTTAATGCATTTGAATACTGATGTGAAGGTACTTTTCATATGTGATAGAGTGATGTATTTCACATTGCAATTGGAATTCCATAAGATTGTGCTTAATTCTTCTTACTATGAGAATGACTTGAGAAGAGCCTAGATTAACTCTAGAATGCTCTTTTACCTAGTTGTGTGATCATATGTGTTCTTGTCTTCTCTTGTGAAGAGTTTGTACTCATGTACATGCATGAATGTATTCTTGTTGTGAATGAGAAGAATATATGTTAAACTTAGATTCGTCGAGATAAATACTATTAAGGTGGAACTAAGATCTTGAAATTTTGTATCATGCTACGAAAAGATCATCAATTCTAAGTTAACATATATGATATGATAAAAATCCCTCAATGACCCGAGTGTGTACCTTAATGAAAGAGGAAAGAAAATTCATTTTAAAATTCAGACAGTCAAGAGAATGATGATTGTTTATTTGATATTTCTAAGAATTGCGTAGACTACTAATACATATATGTATTCTTGAGTGTGCATAGTATTTCAAAAAAATTCTGTTACTCCAACCACAGAAAACAAAAGAAAAATGTTAAAGTTGAATCTTAATGAGAGGATATATGGAGGAAAAATTGATTTGAAAATTTATTAGAATTATAATGCCTGTTATTCATTTGATATATGATTATACTTCTTGAATATGTTGAATTTCCATGCATACCTTGAAGTGAAGTATACATTTTACCTATTTATGCACTCTTTAGTTTCTCCATGAACTAGTATGAAACTAAGTTATGCTTACCATTTGAACCTGATAGATATTGGTGAAACTTTGAACTTGACATGATTTGATAGTTAATGGGAGAAGCTTACTTATGTTCTTTATGTATGTTGAATACACCCATGAAACACGTTGTACTATGCAATAAGTAAGATTCTTGCACAACATTATCCATATTTTTGAAATGGAATCAGTTTTTAGTTAGAAATGCTTTTGGAAGTGCATGGTGTGGTTATTGTAATTTGAGTAAGGATGTTCTTGTCACACAATTTCATTACTTCAGTCAGTTTTACTTTGTTAGACTATTTCTAGCTGGGTTGGGTATCTTTCATGCTAGGAAAGATTCTAGGGAAGCATAACTCCTTCGTGGTAGGGTAGAAACGTACTCCCACAATATTATCTCACTAAAGTTTGTTTGTAGAAGGTCTCTGGAGCTCCTGTCAGGAAGGTCATCATGTATAGGATGTTATGGTTCTATATGTCAACCATTGATCTATTGTATGGATATTTTCTCTCTTATGATAGTTTGTTGATGACTATTGTATAATCTATGTTCCTTTGCAAGTAAAGGCTGTTGTGTTTATTGCAATTCAACAGTTTGGTCGAAGTCTCTCTCTCTCTCTCTTGTATTTTTTGTTTCGACAAGTTGGTCAAATTCTGTTAATGTATTTAATGTATTATGACATGTGATGTATTGTGGTGTTTTGACAGTTGGTCGACACTTTTCTTTATTATGGACTCATGTGTCGCATAATCTGTTCAATAGTTTTTGATCGAACCTTGTTTTCTTTCATTGAATTTTAGGAAATCCTTTATTTTTATCGTCTTGTACATTCAACATTTGACTTTGTTGACCGACTCTTTTGTTTTGTGGATATTTCTTATGTGGCACAATTTTTTGTAAGATCAGCCCTTACATATGGTATCAGAGTTCTAGGTTCCACTCTAGTGCCTTGAATTTTCTATGCTTAGTTGTGACCCTTGGTCACACAAACTGTCAGTCAACTAATGCTTTGACTATGAATGTAAGTGGTAGTTCCTTGGGTAGATGGTTGAGTCTCCCATTTGTGGTTACTCCTGACAGGTTAGGAAAGGATGTCTCTTATTTTGATTTATAGAAGAGGAAATAGTCACTTCCAGGACCTTACCTCTTTTGTGTGTGAGGTTACTTATTTGTCATTGCTTTCTCTTTAAAATGTAAAAGATGCAACATTCCTGAAATGCTTGGTAAATTATGTACCTAAAATTGATGTGATTACATTTCTGTATGAAATTGAATAATTTATAATGAGTGAGAAACTGCAAAATATTTTGGGTGTTAGTGATGCACTTAAGTTAAATGTCTAAATTGTCTTTGTGTATGTGAAGCAAGAAAGATGATAAATATCCTTGATTTAATGGTGTATTTAACTGATGATTAACTTTTGCACTAGGATATGAGTGAAATAATCCTAGCCTGTGATGTATGAAAGGAAATTTATTTGGAAAGTTAGCAACTGCTCTACGTGTTTCATCTTGCATTAATGATTGCATGAGACTGGGAAAGAAAAAAATAAAAGACTTAAAATTTTTTATGATGTATGAACAAATAGAATGAATCATTACATAGTGATGTAATCTATGAGATAAATATATGCCAGGTGTATGGTGATGTTCTTTAGCACACCTTGGACACAAGGTGTTGTGAAGCTTCTACTCCCTCATTGTTGCTAGTGATAATCACTCTGGATATGTGAACTAGCTTTTGAAATTTTCTTATGTTTTTTTCCATCTTGATGAGCTTTGGAAGTGATGAAGGACTAGCTTGAATTTTAAGTTTTTCTTGTCACTTTCTAGCCACCAAACCTTGTGTATTTACCAAATGTGGTTCTTGTTCACATTTAATTCTATTGATTTTGCACATATTTGAGATTTTGGGTTGAAATTTGTAAAATTTGATTTTGAGATTTCTTATGATCTGGAGGTGGCTAGGATGTGTGTTCTTTGTTGCTAGTCCTGTGATGTGAAGTGATGTTCTCTATCATGTTTAGTGTGGAAAATTGATAGAATGTATAAGGGATTAGTTTGCGAAGAGCATACCATTCTTATTCTTGCATTCATATTTTTTTTAAAATATGTTTTATTAGTTTAAAAATGTTAAAGAACATTAGAATGAACATGATTGTAAATAGTAGATATGCATTGCATGAAAAAATAGACATTGATCTATATGCTTTGTGTGAGTTTTGATACTATGAGGAGAAGTCCATGGATATTCTTGAGATGAAGGATTCCATGAGAAGGGTACATTTTATGACCCTAGTATAGTATTACTAGCACATGGGTAATTATGCATGAGGCATTAATGCGTGAAATTATAATCGAGGCATTTGCATTTGATGTATGCGATGTTCGACGAGTAGGTCCACATCTCTTGATGAAAATGGACTAGAATTATTTTGTAATGATGAAATATTGGTTTTCTTGAAAGAATGGTCAACAACTCCTTCTTCTTATGTATTATGTTTTACTTGGCCAGATGGCTCAAATTATATGTTTGCCTATTATGAATGAGATTGTTTTTGATGAAAGGCATGATCCTTTGACCAGTTGACTTGTTGTGTGTTTTCCATGTATCTGTTTAATAAATTATTGTATGAAAATAAATTATATGATATGCATGAGTTGCATTGGAAAGGTTATCTTCCGGTGACGGGTGCTGCATGTGGACAAAACAGGGAAGGGTAGAAGTGATGTTTTCTTTTTCACTCTACCTACCAGTAGAAATATGGTAGTAAAATACTTTGGCCAAAGTTGTTTGCATATGTTTCCTTAAATATGCTGCCTATGTTTCATCTCCTTGCGACATCTATGATTATGTTATACATTAGGCATATGTACTTTGTAGCTAGTTTTACGGCTACACCAGATACCCCATGCCTTTTGTATTTTTATAGGCTGCAGGGTTGGAAATTTTGCGAGTAGGTAGAATCCCAAGGAAGTGTAAGGCTTTGTGGTTGGGCGGAAAAGTGCCCTGGACCACACTCACTTCTCAAGATTTGCAGATGGATAGGTGTCTGATGGCTTAGGAGACATGAGTATTAAGAATGGATAGTTCTGCGATGGAATACATGATTACTTGTTTTGAGATTTTTGGTCATTTAGTCTATAGCTATTGACCGATTATGACTATGGAATCGACATTGGATAATTTATAGCATGTTTTTCTTATGTGGCATTTTATTGGATTAGGTTCAGTCTTTTGATGTATACTCTTTAGGTATGACATATTTGTGGTATTTGATCTTATGTAATGATGAATTATCATGATGTATTAGAATGTTTATGCTAGAAGCAAGCATAGTTACATTACATAGAAAAAAAAATTATAATGCTTATTTATGGTAAGATGTAACCTTTGTTGACTCACATTTGTCTTGGAAATGAAGATGACATGTCACTTATGATGAAATGAGTTTAAATTTTCTTTTGAAATATTTTTGTGACAAGATGGGCATGAGGGCCTAGGTCACATAAATGGAAGAATGGATACACTAACCTCTATAGGTAAATTGTGAGTATGGATGGATAATTTTTTCTTACTTGGCGAGTACCATGTGTTAGGTGGTACATATGAATAATTTACTTACTTAGGATCCAGTTATGAACTAGAGCTTAAATATTTTAATTAAAATTTTACAAATGATTTTTTTTATTGAATATAAGTATCAATACTTTTCTTCTATGAAGTATTGTCACTATGATTGGGCTAACAATATTGTGAGTGAATATATATAATAGTGTGCCAAGAATGTGCATAAAAGGCACTCAGTAATGTGTTCAAATCATTACGAATGAGATGGTATGGTAAAATAAGCACAGGTAGGTGAGTGCTTTGTTGCTAATTTAAGGGTATTATGTAAGTAATTTCTGAAAGCATTGAGATAAGGGAATGTTATATTTCTATTTTGGTTATGATAATGATATAAACTGATGCTTTCATGTTTTTCATATGAATATAACAGATGGAATGACACATTCTAAGAGAGGGGGAATATTGTCGGAGAGAGGTAATCTAACCTTGTAAAACTGTAAGGTGGTAATGGAATTCACACACTCACTTAGAATTTGTCTACAACATGATTACTTGATGTTTGTACATGTTTACTTTACCTTGTGCTTATTTTCAATGTGCATCTAGACTACCTTTGAGAACTATTTTTTTTCAATGTGTGTGTTACTTCTACTGAAATGCTTATGATATTAAAAGATAGAATCATTTGAGAAATGATAAATTCTTGATTTTAGTTCTAGCAAGAAATGTTATCTTTTGGTTACACACTTTTGTATTGTCTTAAATACATATTAATGAAGGTAATTATTATGTGATTCTTGTATCTTAAATATTGATGATCAAGAAGTAAATTAACTGAAACATCGAGGATGATGTTCTTTCTAAGGGGGGAAGGATGTCATAACCCAAATATCTAGCATCCTAAATTAGTGGAACTAAGAGAGAGTAGGTGTCTCTTCGGTAACGATATCCGAATTACTACCATTATTATGACATATATTCACACAAGGAATGCTAGTTACAAACCTATTTATGGAGTGTCATCATTATGCATGGTTATGTGGAAAAATATGATTGCTTTTTCATCAGTTCACCTACGTTTTATGTGTATCTATGCAGTGTGGCGTCATAGAGGTTTCACAGATTAAAACCTACAATATCCATTCCAAAAGGAAAAAACAAAGCCTCCTCTCCTTCTTATTTTTATTTTTTTCATAATTAGCTCTTCAAGATATCAGAAAAAAATCATGTTCCTTTCCGACCTTTAAAAGAAAACCAATGTTATACCCTTCAAGAAAAAAAAGAAACAATGCAAAAATTATAGATATATTTTCTCAAAAGATATGAATGTCATGTGAAGGTAAGTGACTTCCAATAAAAAAATGGTAGTAAGGAGAGCCACAAGCTCTCTGAATACATGGCTTTTGAATGGTTTGGGGGGCATCCCTCATGCATGTTGGCTCTAGGAATTCATTTGTAGAAAACTACTCTTGGGAGCCAATTTTGGGAAGAGATGTTTGTAGTAGTTGAAGGCATTGTGTGAAGCGTTGAGGACTACCAAAATCTATATCAGGTGATTATCATGGTTGAATTTTGCACTGATGTCTGGGGTTTGGCACACATCTTCCTGGTGTTATTAATGTTTGATCTGCAAGGTAAGGGATTGTCTTGTTTCTTGCATTCATTAAATATTATATTTGAAAGTAGTAGGAATAGTTTGATTTGGTAAGATGCTAAACATGAATTCTAAGCATTGTTCATATAATCACCATGAGATTGAAATTTGGGTCTGTGTTATCTTCTTTGAAAACTGTTTATGTTTCTCTATCATTATTATACCAATCCCTTATAAGATCGATTGTATCTGGTTATGGCTAGTTGTTCTACGTACGCCTAGTATGATTTGGTGTTGATGTTGCTTGCAATACTAGATATCTTCATGTCCTTCATCTACCGCACATTTTTTATAGTGTTTGGGTTTTTTAGAAAAGATTGCAAATATTTGGTTGTGTAGAAAACATTTAAGAGAAGATTTAATTAAAGAAATTCAGGAATTTAATGACCTTAAAATCTTGTGTCGCATCAATTTTCTTTAGTAATGATTCTACTTATGCATTGATTTAGAATGAAATTATGTAAAGTGTAAAACAAAAATAAAACAAGTGTATAGGAAGGAGCATGTCGTTCTCAAACTGTATTAAAATAATGGTGTTTCAGCTAATAAATAAGGGAGCAAAGGCTGAATATTTTATTTTCAATCAGAACTCACTCATAGTTAGTGATCGTGGCAGAGTTATTTCATACATGGATTGAATACTTAAGTTCCATTTGTATTCTAATTGTTAAATGGCATGACTTATTAAGTTACATTTTGTATGTTGAATGCAATGAAGTTTGATAGTCTCTAGTTTTGGTTGAATCTTTTTGTCAAACTAGCATGACGCACTCAGGTTTGTATCTTTTCTTAAAATATTTAATTAATTTGAATACTAATGTGAAGGTACTTTTCATATGTTATAGAGTGACGTCTTTAACATTGCAATTGGAATGCCATAAGATTGTGCTTAATTCTCCTTACTGTGAGAAAGATTTGAGAAGAGCCCAAATTAACTGTAGAATGCTCTTTTACCTAGTTGTGTGATCATATGTGTTCTTGTCTTCTCTTGTGAAGAGTTTGTACTCATGTATGCATGAATGTATTCTTGTTGTGAATGAGAAGAATGTATGTTAAACTTAGATTCATTGAGATAAATATTATTAAGCTGGAACTAAGATCTTGAAATTTTGTATCATGCTCTAAAAGGATCATCAATTATAAGTTAACATATATGATATGATAAAAATCCCTCAATGACTTGAGTGTGTACCTTAATGAAAGAGGAAAGAAAATTCAATTTAAAATTCAGACAGCCAAGAGAATGATGATTGTTTATTTGATATAGTTAATAATTGCGTAGACTACTAATACATATATGTATTCTTGAGTGTGCATAGTATTTCAGAAAATTTGTGTTACTCCAACTACAGAAAACAAAAGAAAAATGTGAAAGTTGAATCTTAATGAGAGGATATATGGAGGAAAACTTGATTTGAAAATTTCTTAGAATTATATACACGTTCTGCCTATTATTCATTTGATATATGATTATACTTCCTAAATATGTTCAATTTCCATTAATAAATTCAAGAGAAGTATGCATTTTACCTATTTATGCTCTTTTTAGTTTCTCCATGAACTAGTATGAAACTAAGTTATGCTTACCATTTGAACCTGGTAGATATTGGTGAAACTTTGAATTTGACATGATTTGATAGTTAATGGGAGAATCTTACTTATGTTATTTATGTATGTTGAATACACCCATGAAACATGTTTTACTATGCAATAAGTAAGATTCTTGCACAACATTATCCATATTTGTGAAATGGAATCAGTTTTTATTTAGAAATGATTTTGGAAGTGCACGGTGTGGTTATTGTAATTTTAGTAAGGATGTTCTTGTCACACAATTCCATTACTTCAGTCAGTTTTACTTTGTTAGACTATTTATAGATGGGTTGGTATCTTTCATGTTAGGAAAGATTCTTGGGAATCATAACTCCTTTGTGGTAGGGTGGAAATGCACTCCCACAATATTCTCTCGATGTTTGTTTGTAGCAGGTCTCTAGAGCTCCTGTTAGTAAGGTCATCATGTATAGCATGTTATGGTTCTTTATATCAACCATTGATCTATTGTATGGTTATTTTCTCTCTTATGATAGTCAGTCAACGACTCTTGTATAATCTATGTTCCTTTGTAAGTAAGGGTTCTTGTTTTTATTGCACTTCGATAGTTTGGTCAAAGCCTCTCTCTCTTGTATTTGTTGTTTCGACAAGTTGGTGAAATTATTTAAATGTCTTTAATGTATTATAACATGTGATGTATTGGGGTGTTTCGATAGTTGGTCAAAACTTTTCCTTATTATGGGACTCATGTGTTGCATAATATGTTAGACAATTTTTTTTATCGAACCTTGTTTTCTTTCTTTGAATTTTAGGAAACTCATTTATTTTTATTGTCTTGTACATTCGACATTTGACTTAGTTGACTGAATCTTTTGTTTTGTGGATATTTCTTATGTGGCACAAGTTTTCATAAGATGACTCCTTACACATTCATTGTCTACAACCACTAGAAACACAATTGATTATTCTTTTTAGCCCTGCTAAAACATTTTTGTTATATTTATATAGAATGTTCTTATTCAAAGAGAATGTTCCTCAACATTTTTATGCCTTCTACTTTAGATTCTCATGCCTTGTAAGAGTTTTCAAAAACCTTTTTGAGCCACACATAGACATGACTCTTCACATGCAATAATCTATATTGACCTACCATTATTAAATACTTCTCTACCTCCAATCTAGTCTACATAAAGTTCAAAAAACTATTTAAATCTCTACCTATCTATTAAACTCATAGCTATCTACATTATATCCTCCTTTCTTGTTTCCACTTGAATTCTAACTCACATCATTTATATTCCACCACATTAGTGGCTGTTGAAGGCATCTAGGTAGGGAGTTTGCAGTCTTTGGCCATATAATTGCATTGTAAGTTCAAAATTGAGTTGTTGGTAGAAAATCCATCGGTGCATAAAATAAACCAAATTTTCATACTACAAAATATATCAGATAGACCAAAATAATTGATGACATGTAACTAATTAAATGGTTGACCATATTAAGTTGAAGAGAATGCAAGACATTAAATCAATTAATGGTTTGTATTGTCATTGATGTCAACTTGATATCATGTGTATGGTCATACACATAATGCCAAAGACTTCAAAGAATCAATGGAATAAAGGTTATGCTTCTAGCAATGCATAAAAGTCAAATATTCACTAAGTGACAGACTACACCGGCGGAGTGCACACCATCGGTAAAGACAGAGAAAAAGTCACAGTGATGCCCGATGAGCAGAAGATGGTATTGCTCGACGAAGCAAAATCAAAGGATGCCCAAAGAGCTAAAAATAGTGTCTCCTGACGAGCAAGATCTAATGATGCCCGACGGATGGAGATCCCAAAGCTAACTAAAGCTACACTGACAGAACTGGCAGTTGTCACCGGCGATGAAGTACAGAGTTGACTGACAGAACAGAGAGATAAGAAAATGATAAAATATCTAGCTGGCAGAGCTAAGAGATAGACTCAATTGGTTGTTTGATTTTTTTTATTTTACCATAGTTAAGTAAGTGATTTAAAGATGATTTACACAGTTGGCAAGAAGATAACTATGAGATAAATCAGGAGTTAAAGCCGTAAATCAATTTGGCTAGATTGTTTTTTACGCCAAGAATCAAGAACCAAGAATTAAGGAATATAATGTCTATTTAAGAGACAAGCATAATTCATTCTCCATGGGTGGTCCATAACCAATCAGATACACGGGAGAGTGAACTGATAAAAGATGTTGAAGAGAAATTGATGAAGGTTTAACTTCATATAGTCCTGATCAATCAAGCTGAGGGAGAGCTAAAGAATTCTGCAGACACCAAGGAATAGAAAAGCACAACATCACAGAGCAGAAAGAGTTAAGTACAAAGTAAATGTATTGATACATTGATTAGAAATATATTGTAATTAAATAGATATGAAAATCTGCAATTAAGTTGCATTAGAAATAGGTCATTTTGTTTCAGTTTAACCATTGAAGTATTAAGTCTCTTAACAAAGTAGGACTTAACAGTCTTTTGTAATTGAGGTATATCCTAACACATTACCAAAAGGTTGACTCATGATAGTAGCACCGGTCTTACCTAAAGCCTATTGACAGTCTAAGAAGGAGGATGATTCAAGGATGGTAGTAAGATTTGCATAAAGCCTATTGACAGTCATGAGACTGATTCAAGGATGGTAGCGTAGATGCCAGATACTTAGTGACAACCTGATGCAGAGGTGGGAATGGTGGACTTTCTAAATGCAGATTTGAGGGACTCCAAAAGGGTTCTACCCAACACCAACTAGTTCTTCTCTAAGATAACACACACCATGAGAAATCAGAGTGCACAAATA
>MU227532.1:981932-1007931 GCA_018584345.1 Thuja plicata | reverse complement strand
TATCTAAGAATAGATGATGGTTGTAATTTTCACAACTGAGATTTGATTATTAAAAATCTATTCTTGATTGTAAGAGTAGTGTGATCAGTATACCTTTAACAAGGTTTTGTATTCCCCTAATAGGGAAATGTACTAATGTAATATTCAGCTCCTAATAGGGCTAGGTCTCCTAATAGGGACACTATACTTTTAGTGCATATTTGTGGCTACCATCCCCACTGGGGTTTTCCCTTGACAAGGGTTTCCTAGTTAATAATTCATAGTGTTATGACTTATGTATTGTGTGATTATGTTCTTTTCATTTCAGTAATTATATGGTTAAGTTGGAAATTATTAAGTTCATGTTTTAAGTATTGTAATACCGATTCACCCCCCACCCTCCCCCCCCTCTCAGTATTACTTAATCCTATCAATTGGTATCATATATTTTGGACCTTCGAGAGAAATTTTAATAGCTTAAGGGAGATCGAGATGGATTATGAAATCTTGGAAGGAAAATTTGAAGTAGCACTTGAAGATATTGACAAAGCTAAAGCAGAGAATGGTGACTTGAAATTTAAACTAAGAAGAGCTGAGGGATTCATTAAGAAACTAAAAGAATAGCTTGAACTTTCCAAAAGTTAGAGACAAGATCTTATGGTTAATATTAAAGAAGATTCAGACAATGATAATTCAGATCAGATAATGATGCTTGAACAAGAGAAAGATACCTTAAAACTTGATTATGAAACTACTTCACTATAGATGGCTAAAGAGATTCAACAAGAAAAAGAGGCTAAGAAAAAAATTTAAGAAACCTTGAAGGATACTAATATCCAGATGGGACAAATGAAGAATGAACTTGAAATATACAAGAACAAGTATCTGGAATTAGAGAAATAAAATCAGATCATAAAAGAAGAACTTGTTGCGGAAAATACTCATATTGAGAAACTTCACATGAGTAGTAACTTGACGGATGAACAGAGAGATAGAGAGAAACCTAAACAAGACATGACTGGTGTTTTCTTCAATGAAGCAAAATGTTCAAAGAATCAAGAAGAAAATTCTAATGCAAAGATTGATGGAGAAATATATACTTTTGAAGAACCTAAAGAACAGATCGAACCTTTTGATGTGGAGCTCACTCGCAAGAGAAATATTTATTCAATAAAGAACTCTCTTTGGCCCTTCTTAGGTTATCCTTCTCTACCCTATCTAGAGGATAATTCTATGATCCTCTTTTTCACTTTGAAATCCCCACCAACTTCAAACTTCCACTAATCCCTTCTCCATTCAACAATGCACCAAAGGCTCCATTGAACCACCAGACCTCACAATCCTCTCTTCGCTACTAGGATGGGTCTTCTGACCTTTTCTAGGTCATCTTCAATGGTTTCCAACTCAATTGGATGGACTCTAAAAAAGGTTTCTAGTTGAGTCCTTGGTGCAGGAGCACACCTAGGCTAACCTCCATAATGTTAATGTTTTGGCTTGTACCTGACATTGGCCAAGTCAGGATAGTGTGTTTATTTTAGACCTTAGAAGGTCATTGCATTGTGGACTAGGTGAGTTAGTCATTAGGACTAAGGTCACTAAAAATAGTCATTGTTAGTAGCTTTTGAAATTTCTTAGTCTTAGAAACTTAGCGGTGGATTTGAGTTATGAATGTGTCTTAAACACATAAATGATGTAATAGAGATTATTGGAGGACATTAATGAAGTTTATTTCTTGAAATATAGAGGTTAGAGGTCCTAGGAATTAGGAAGATGGCATAATGGAAAAGATGCCAAAATTTGTTACAAAGTTGTCATGACAACATTTGCAATTATTGCAAATGTTGCATGCAATTCGGTTACTTAGGATCCCCCTAGAAGATAGGAGTGGGAGATCAAGAAATAGGCCCTAAAAAAATGTAATATGAAATCTAATGTAAGGGGAGGCTCAAATATATCTAGAAGGATTCATTGTAACAAGTTTTGATTAGTGAATATAGCTCTGCAACTCTGATTTTGTGAAGAACCTGAGATTTTCAGTGTGACAGTGCTATCATATGTGTTGAATGCTTTGACTTAGTGATTGGTTTGTGTTCATAAGATATATCTAAGCCTTTTCCATTCAGTAAGCAAGTTGATTTGAGTTAGTCTAAGGTCTTAAATAAATTGTTTTCAGTTTAGAGAGTTCACTGGTCCTGTCTTGACCAGTTTGTCATTTCATGGCTCCCCCATGAAATCTAACCATGGGATCTTCATAAGGCTAGGTGGATATGTTAGGGGAGTCATTGTTCTATACATATGAAGAGGTAGGAGTCATGAGAAGATGGGTTGCTATTTTTGATACCAAGCTCTAGGTGAGTAGACAATTCCCAGTTAGAGGTTTGGAGGTGAAGAATTAAGCATTTCATGCGGGGAAGGAAAGTACAGTACAAGGAAAGTATAGTTCTAGGTGTGATATGATCCAATCATGCCCTATTAAGAGATTTTAGAACTCACCAATTGATTTGGTCAAGCTTTGAGAAAGAAATCAATGAGGTCCTACTAATTAGGCCTTTTACCCCTTTTAGACCTAGATAATAGGAACCCTATGTACAAAGGGAATAGGGGTCTAAAACTTTGAAAATATTGTATGAAATACAAAAGGGTATTTGAATGTTGATTTATTTTTTCAAGTTTTTTGGAAATTTTTGGAAAGAATTGGGAAAAGGTCTCTGCCAAAGGCTACAAGCAAATAGGCCTGTTTAGGCTTCTTAGGGTCTAAACCTTGAACTCAACTAAAAAGGGATAGAAGACCCTTAAAAATGGAGTCAAATGGAAACATATGGAATTTTTCCATCATGTTTAGCATCCCTGCAATGAAATTGAATGCTAGTGTGGAGTTGGCACTTAGATCCTTCTAAGTGTAGGAGAAGAAGTGAAGAATCTACATTGTGTTAGTCTTTCAAGGTGAAGCACAAAGGGTTGGGCTCTTGGAGAGGAGCTAAATAAGACCTTAGTTAATCATCTAAGCCTTTGGGAGAGCCTAGAGAAGATTAGGATCCTAATAGAGACAAACTAGGTCTCTTGATAGATGTGCAAGCAAGCCTAGGAACACATACACCATATTGGTATCAGAGCTAGCTTAGATCAGGCTTGTGGTGGATGTTTCAACCTGCTGAATCAGTGGGAGAGAATAAACAAGTGGGATTAGTGGAAGATAAAACCATGGTGAATAATATTTATTTAGCCAAAAATATGGAGGAACAAGAAGAGGATAACATATTGCCAAGAGAAAGATTGTCTCAAATGGAGAAACTCTTGAGTGAAGTCCAAGACAAAGCTTATAAAGTGAAGGATAAAATAGATCAGATGGAAGAAGAAGAAGAAGAAAGGGAAAAGGGATTTGAATTGGAAGAGGAAGCTCCAACACCTGACCCTATTATTTCTGAAAAACCTTTCTTGAAGGCACTAAAGGCCTTAAGTGGTGAAGCTTTGGAAGGTGTACCACTCTTTAGTGGACAAATGGATCCAAATTCAATTGTGGATTGGATTGAAAGTATAGAAACCATTTTAAATGTGATGGTATAATAGAGGCCCAAAAAGTGAAGGTGGCCAAATCTAGGTTGAGAAGTTCAACCCTCACATGGTGGAAATTTGTTCAAGATGAAAGAGAAAAAGAAGGAAGCAATCCTATAGTCACATGGAAAGGCATGGTGGCTAAGATAAAGAAGAATTACTTACCTTATGATTATGAGGTTCAATTGCATATAAGGAGGCATGATATTAGACAAAAAGACTTGGATGACCAAGCCTACATCGAAGAGTTCCAAAAGTTGTGTTTAAGATCACAAGTGGTTGAAGATGAAAGTATCAAACTAGCAAGGCATTTGAATGGACTCAGGTGGTCTATTCAAGAAGACATGAGTCTTGTGAACTTCAAAACTATCTATCAATGCTATCAAGTGGCCTTGACAATAGAGGAGAAAGGCAAAAGAAAACAAGAACAAAACTCTGAAGGAAGAGGTAGAGGAAAGGATAGTAGAGGACCAAGAGGTGGCTATGGTGGAAGGAGTTTAGAGTAAAGGACTCAAGGAGAAGTAAAATACACTGATCAACAAGAGGGAAGCTCTAGTAGAGGTAGTAGAGGAAGGAACCTTGATTTCAGAGGAAGAAGTGGTGGAAAAGGAAGAGGCATTATCAATATGAAATGTTATCATTGCAATCAAATGGGACACCCTGCCTATAGGTTTCCAGAGAAGGGTAGTACTTCTCAAGGAGGTAACAAGAGGAATAATCTAGTTCATGAGGAGACAAATGCAGCAGAGAAACACCTTGAGGTGCCACTAAGTTCAGAAGAAGGTGAGAACCTCATGATGAGGAGAACATTGATTAAGGAGCTTGTTAAAGAAGAACCAAGCCAAAGAAGGTCCTTGTTTAGAATCAAATGCAAAGTGGTGGGAAAGGTGTGTAGAGTCATCATTGAATTAGGGTCTACTGGAAACATTATGTTAGAGGAATCAGTCAACAAGCTAAAAATGACAAGGATACCCCACACCCATCCTTACAAGGTCACATGGCTCAATAAAGGACAACATATCTTAGTAAATGAGCAGGCTTGGGTGGAGTTCTCTATAGGGAGATATAAGGAAAAGGTCCTATGTTATGTGTTTCCTATGGATGCATGTCACTTTCTCCTAGGTAGGCCATGGCAATTTGACCGCTAAGCTATCCATGATGGGGTGAACTCCTATACTTTTAAGAAGGACAATGTGACTCTCAAATTTTAGTCACTATTAGAGGATGCAGAAGTGAAGACATAAGGTCCTAATGTTCTCATGGTTGGGGAAAAAGAGTTCTTATAAGCCATAGAGGAAGGAGAAGGAGTTGTATTTTCATTGGTGTTAAGGCCAAGAGAAGAAAATGAAGGCAAGGTAGACAAGAAGCCAGAATTACCTAAGGAGATACAAAGCATGCTGCAGACTTATGAAGGTATAGTAAGTGATGGACAAAAATCAGTATTACCTCCTAAAAGAGCCATAAGTCATAGGATAGACCTTATACCAAGAGCTACCCTACCCAATAAAGCAGTCTTCAAGATGACCCCTCAACAAAATGAGGAGATTGCTAGACAAATAGAAGAACTCCTAAACCAAGGTCTTATTAAGAAGAGCATTAGCCCATGTGTCATACCCACTATCCTAGCAGCCAAGAAAGGATGAACTTGGAGGCTTTGTACTAATTCAAGATCCATAAATAGGATAACTATTAGGTATAGGTTTCACATTCCTAAGATTAAAGACCTAATGGATTGTCTTGGTGAAGCTAATTACTATAGCAAGATAGACTTGAAGAGTGGTTATCACCAAATAAGAAAAAATAAGGGAGATGAGTGGAAGACAAAATTCAAAACCAATGAAGGTTTGTATGAATGGCTTGTCATGCCATTTGGAATGTCTAATGCCCCCTCCACATTCATGAGGCTCGTGAATGAAGTCCTCAAAGACTACTTTGGCAAATTTGTAGTGGTATATCCTGATGATATACTAATTTATAGTAAGACAAGAGGTGAGCATCTTCAACACCTTGATACTGTCTTCAAGAAGCTGCATGATGAGAAGCTAATGATCAACTTGGAGAAGTGTGAGTTCATCAAAATAGAGCTGGTATACCTTGGGTTTGTCCTCTCTCATGGCAATCTGAAAATGGATAAGAGAAAAGTGGAAGCCATCATAAATTGGCCTACTCCAAGGCTAGCAATAGAGTTAAGAAGTTTTCATGGCCTTGCTCAATATTATAGAAAGTTTATAAGGTAGTTTAGTGCTATTTGTGCTCCTATGTTGGACACAATCAAAGGAAGTATGAAGAATAGGTTTGTATGGAATGAGGAAGCCAACAAGATTATTGATTTGTTACAGGAAAAGATTGCTACTCAACCTATTTTAGTCTTTCCAAGATTTGAGAAGCTTTTCACTATTGAGTGTGATGCAAGCAATGTGGCTATTGGAGCTGTCCTAAGCCAAGAGGGTAGACCAGTGGCATTTCATTCAGAGAAGTTGAGTGAAGCTAAGAAGAAGTATTCTTCTTATGACCTTGAAATGTATGCATTAGTTCAGGATTTAAGGAAATTGAGGAACTATTTTCTCACCAAGGAGTTCATAGTCTATTCAGACAATCAAGCTTTAAGTTTCTTGAACTCTCAGGAGAAGTTGAGTCACAAGAAAATGAAGTGGGTTGAATACTTGCAAGCATACACATTTAATATCAAGCACAAAAAAGGAGTACTCAACAAGGTGGTAGATTCCTTGAGTAGAAGAGGTTTTACCATCCAAGAGATTCAAATGAAGAGCATGGGAATAGATCACTTCAAATATCTATATGCTGATGATGAAGATTTTGCAGACATTTACAAGGTATGTGCTGAATACAAGAATCATTTTCATAGAAAATATGTTGAATACACTTTTCCAAGTAGCCTCTTATTTAAGGGAAATTAGTTATGTGTCCCTAGAGGGTCTATTAGAGAGAATTTGATTCAGGAGAAGCATAATGGTGCATTGAGTGGTCACTTTGGGATCACTAAGACCCAAGAACTTGTTCAAAGGTTCTATTATTGGCCAAGAATGAACCTTGATGTTAGGAGGTATGTGGAAAGTTGCATTGTATGTCAAAAGGCCAAAGGTACTTTTTCAAATGTAGGCATATATCAACCACTACCTATTCCCACTAGGCCATGGGAATGTTTGAGCATGGATTTTGTAGTTGGGTTACCCAAGACTAGACAATGCATGGATAGTGTTTATGTAGTTGTGGACAAATTTAGTAAAATGGCTCACTTTGTGTCATGCAAGACAAATAATGATGCCAGCCAAATAGCCTCTCTCTTATTAAAAGATGTAGTAAGAATCCATGAGTTACCTATGAGCATTGTGTCAAATAGAGATACCAAATTTATGAGTCATTTTTGGAAGACTCTTTGGCAAAGGTTGGGAACTAATTTATCCTTTAGGTCTGCATACCATCCCCAAACTGATGGTTAGACCGAAGTGGTAAATACAATCCTTGGAAATCTATTAAGATGCTTGACCAAGGAATATGGTCAACAATGGGATCAATTGATTGGGCAGGCTGAGTATGTGTATAATGAAACTATAAATAGGTCAAAAGGGAAGAGTCCCATTGAGATAGTATATGGTCTACATCCTAGAGGAGTCTATGAGCTAAGAGACTTAAAGATGGAGTGAAGGAAAGTGGATATACTGGTGATTTTGCTTGTGCAATGCAGGAGATACATGATACAGTCAAGAAGACTTTGATAGAGAATACTATGAAGCATAAGAATAAGGTTGATGAGAGTAGAAGAGAACTTTAGTTCATTGTGGGAGACTTAGTAATGGTGCATCTAAATAAGTATAGACTTGAAAAAGGAGTCCCATATAAGTTGCAAATGAGGAGGATAGGCCCTTGTCCTATCTTAGCAAAGTATGGGAACAATGCCTATAGAGTGGAGCTAATGGAGGATAGTGGACTGTCCCCTATTTTCAATGTTGTAGACCTGGTTTATTATAAAGGAACACCACCTAATATGGATCACAGCCTCAGAGAAGTCATCCAAGATGTAGAAGAACTCAAACTGCCCTCTACAATAGTCAAGACAATTGACTATATACTGGATACCCGAGTCTAAAAGAAGACTAGAAACAAGGAATACAAAGAATATTTGATCAAGTGAAATAGTCATAATGATGTTGATGCAGTGTGGATCAAAGAATCTAACTTCAAGAAGATGGGATTTGATCCTACCTTACTCAATCGAAGGGTGGATTTAAATTTTTGTCTGTGGGAGGATGATGCAGGAGCACACCTAGGCTAACCTCCATAGTGTTAATGTTTTGCCTTGTACCTAGCATTGGCCAAGTTAGGGTAGTCTATTTATTTTATACCTTAGAAGTTCATTGCATTATGGACTAGGTGAGTTAGTCATTAGGACTAAGGTCACTAAAAATAGTCATTGTTAGTATCTTTTTAAATTTCTTAGTCTTAGAAGCTTAGTGGTGGATTTGAGCTATGAATGTGTCTTAAACACATAAATGTTGTAATAGAGATGATTGGAGGCCATTAATGAAGTTGGTTCCTTGAAATATAGATGTTAGAGGTCCTAGGAATTGGGAATTTGGCATAATGGCAAAGATGCCAAAAGTTGTTACAAAGTTGTCTTGACAACATTTGCAATTATTGCAAATGTTGCATGCAACCCAGTTACTTAGGACCCCCCTATAAGATAGGAGTGGGAGATTGACCAATAGGCCCTAAAATATTGGAATATGGCATTTGATATAAGGGGAGGCTTGAATCTAGAGAGAAGGATTCATTGTAACAAGTTTTGATTAGTGAATATAGCTCTACAACTCTGATTTTGTGAGGAACCCAAGATTTTTAGTGTGATAGTGCTATCATATGGGTTGAATGCTTTGAATTAGTGATTTTTTTGTGTTCAAAAGATATATCTAATCCTTTTCCATTTAGTAAGAAATTTGATTTGAGTTAGTCTAAGGTCTTAAATAAATTGTTTTCAGTTTAGAGAGTTCACTGGTCCTGCCCTGACCAGTTTGTCATTTCATGGCTCCCCCATGAAATCTAACCATGGGATATTACTAAGGCTAGGTGGATGTATTAGGGGATTTATTGTTCTATACATATGTAGAGGTAGGAGTCATGAGAATATGGGTTTCTATTTTTGATACCAAGCCCTAGGAAAGTAGACAATGCTCGGTTAGAGGTTTGGAGGTGAAGAATTGAGAATTTCATGCGGGGAAGGAAAGTACAGTATGGGGAAAGTAAATTTATAGGTGTGATATGATCCAATCATGCCCTTTTAAGATATTTGAAAACTCACCAATCCATTTGGTCGAGCTTTGAGCAAGAAATCAGTGAGGTCCTACTAATTAGGACTTTTTAGCCCTATTAGACCTAGATAATAGGAACCCTATGTACGGAGGTACTAGGGGTCTAAAAATTTCAAAATCTTGTATGAAATAAAAAATGGTATTCGAATGAAGATTAATTTATTCAATTTTTTTGGAAATTTTTGGAAAGAATTGGGAAAAGGTCTCTGCAAAAGGCTACAAGGAATTAGGCCTATTTAGGCTTCTTAAGGTATAAAACTTGAACTCAACTAAAAAGGGCTAGAAGACCCTTCAAAATGGAGTCAAATGGAAACATATGGAAGGATTAAAACATATTTAGCATCCCTACAATGAAATTAAATGCTAGTGTGGAGTTGGCACTTAGATCCTTCTAAGTGTAGGAGAAGTGAATAATCTACATGGTGTTAGTCTTTCAAGGTGAAGCACAAAGGGTTGGGCTCTTGGAGAGGAGATAAATAAGGCCTTAGTTAATCACCTAATCCTTTGGGAGATCCTAAAGAAGATTAGGATCCTAATAGAGATAATATAGGTCTCTTGATAGATAAGCAAGCAAGCCTTGGAACACATACACCACTTGGGTTTCTTGTTTTGAGGCCTTGTAGCCTTTTTGGTCAATTAGGCCTCTTAGGAACTGGTTTTATTGGAATTCCTCACAAAAAACCTTAACACCCTTCCAAACCAATTATGGATTGTTTTTAGGTCAATCCTAGGATCTATGATTTTTCAAATTTTTAGACCCCCACTCTGTTCGTACATAGGATTTTCAAGAAACCCCTACCTTTAATGTTTTTAGGAACATGTACACCAGCCTATGTTCTTTGCTTCAAAAAAGTTACTCATTCAACTCCAATAATCTTCTCCTTGGATCCACTTATCAAGGACTCACTTCTCTACATGAGCCCACCATTTATTGGTTTTATCTAATCCATCTAGCAAGCTTTTCTTGCCACCATTCCTTCCAAGATCCTAACTAGAATGCACTAGCACTGGCCTAGGGCTTGGTGCTAAAATTGCTTCCCCTAAAGAAAATTAATCCACAACCATATATACATTGTACTTGGAATCCCCTACTTGATTCCAAGAGGCCAGAGATATTTGACCACGGGAATTCAAGTGGGGTGCATATTTACATGACTGGTTCAAAACGAGAGAGCAAACCAGAAGAAAAGAAAGAATTTACAAAAACCTAACCAGTAACACTAGATAACTAAACCAATTCCATAGTGAGTAATAAAATTTAAAAACACAAAGTCTCAATGCATTAATTCATTACTTTCAATCCACTAACCGACTGGATCAAAGCTCTGTTACAAAACACATTGAAAAAACTCTCCTTTCCAATGCTCAGTCCATACACAATGACAACCAACCCCTAGTTTAGGGTTTATTTCACCTTATATATGTTATCCCTTCATTATCACACCCTAAGGTCAGGATTTTGGAACCATTAAAGCCCTTTCCTAAATTCTAGGAAATGTTATGATGACAACTTTTCAAAATTGAAAAGTTGTCATGAGCAACTTTTATATATTTTTGCATTTCACCATACCACTGTGCCTAATGACCCAAGTTGACTAAAAATCATCATTTAATACCTTCAAACCCCTAAAAACACAAAAATCCCAAATTTTACTCCATTTTGGGATCAAAACCCAGGTTTGACCACTTGGTTGACTTCCTAGGATTTGGACACTAGATCTTAGTGAAACATCCAAATCACCTAACTTAAACAAACCTATCTCAACACACCCCTAAATAAAATATGGGACTTTATAAGTAGTCCTTAATCACTAGGTGGTTGGCCAAACCAACCTACAAGACAAAATGTCACAAGATCTTTAAAAGACCTCTTTTTTTGGGTGCTCTTGCACCATTCTCCCCCTGCAAAAATAAAATTAGGTTACCTATAGTGTGATAAGATCAATGCTTATTCCATGCTTCTTTAAGTCTCCTTATTCTATCCATGTAGCCTTTGACTCTAGTTGGTGTTCCCCTTTCATCAAGTACTCCATGTAGATCATTTTTCTAGTTTTCTTCTTCACCCTTGAATCCAGAATCTTCTCCACTTGTGCTTTAGCTTGAATAGGTATGCTGAGTTTATCCACATCCTTAATCACTTTTGTACTATACTCTCCTTCACCTACATCTGGAACCTTGTATGGGATCAAGTCCTTCACATTGAAAATTAGAGAAATAGACATCTCCTTTGGTAGCTCTACCTTATAAGCGTTGGCACCATACTTGGCTATCACCTTACATGGTCCAATCCTCCACATTTGTAACTTTCTTGGTACCCCTTTCTATACGTTAGCCTTGTTTAAGAAGACCATCACCAAGTCTCCTACTTGAAATTGTATCTCTCCTTCCTTCATCTTTCTTAGCCTTCAAATCCCGATTGGCCTCCACTAGAGTCTTTTTCACTTGCTCATGAACTTCTCTCATTGACTCTGCAAAGTCATCTGCATGTCCACCGATTCCTTCATATCCTTTGAGGTTCTTGAGCTTGAGTACATCCCTTGGATGTACACCATATACAATCTCAAATGGAATCTTTCCATTAATCCTGCTTGTTCTATCATTGTAGGAAAATTCTTCCTGTGGGATAACTTGTTCCCATCCTTGTCCATACTCTTTTGTCAAACATCTTAGCAAGTTTCCAAGAACCTTGTTGATCACTTCTATCTGCCGATCCATTTGGGGATGATAGTCAGAGCCATGAGACAAATTAGTACCTAGTCTCTTCCATAGAGTCTTCCAAAAGTGGCCCATAAAAATCACATCTTTGTCTGCAACTATGCTCATTGGCAAGCCATGGATCCTCACTATCTCCTTGAAGAAAATATGGGCAATGTGACTGGAATCATGTGTTGTTTTACATGGGATGAAATGACCCATCTTACTGAATTTGTCTACTACCACAAACACATTGTCTAGTATAGTTGGGGTCCTAGGTAATCCCACTATTAAATCCATACTTATGAAATCCCATGGTCTGTTTGGGATGGTCAATGGCTGGTAAAGACCTACATTTGATGATGTCCCCTTTTCCTTCTGACATATGCCACACATCTCCACATATCTTCTTACATCTTTCTACATCTTAGGCCACCAATAGTATCTCTCCACTAATTCTAGGGTCTTGTTTAACCCAAAGTGTCCACTCAAACTTCCATTGTGCTTCTCTCAGACAAGGTTCTCCCTCATGGATCCCCTTGGAACACATAGTTTCTTTCCCTTAAACAACAATCCATTCTGTAAAGTATAGTTTGGAAACTCACTGTGAAATTTATTCTCAAAATTAGTACAAACCTTGTAGATCTCTGAGAAATCTGAATCTCGTTCATAAAGGTATTTAAAATGTTCAATCCCTATACTCTATAATTTAATCTCATGGAGGGTAAGCAATCTCCTACTAAGGGCACATGCTACCTTGTTATTCATGCCATTTTTATGCTTGATAGTAAAAGTGTATGATTGTAGAAACTCCATCCATTTTATATGCCTCAAGCTAAGCTTCTCCTATGTATTTATGTATCTCAAAGCCTGGTTATCATTATATACTAAAAATTATTTTGGAAACAAGTAGTGCCTCCACTTCTTGAGAGCTTGCACCAATGCATAAAGCTCTAAATCATAGGATGAATACCTAGATTTTGCTTCATTAAGCCTTTCACTAAACAAGGCTACTATTCTTCCTTCCTGACTTAAGACTACACCCACTTCTACGTTACTAGCATCACATTCCACTATAAACAACTTCTCAAATCTTGGTAAAACCAATATTGGTTGGGTGGCTATCTCTTTCTTCAATCTTTCAAATCCTTTATTAGCTTTCTTGGTCCACACGAATTTTTTCTTCACTCCACCCTTAATGGTATCTAGGACAGGTGTACATATCTCACTGAATCTCCTAACAAACTTCCTATAGAATTGGGCTAACCCATGAAAGCTTCTGACTTTAGTCACTGTCTTAGGAGTAGGCCAACTCAATATAGCTTCTACTTTTCTCTTGTCCTTTTTCAAGTCACCTTGGGATACTAAAAATCCTAGGTAGACTAATTCTTGTTTCATAAACTCACTTTTTTAAGATTTATGGTGACCTTCTCCTCTTGCAACCTTTTCAATACAAGTTCCAAGTGTATCATATGTTCTTCCTTTGTTTTACTAAAAATGAGGATGTCATCTCGGTAGACTACTACAAATACCCCTATATAGTCTTTTAGGACTTCATTCATCACCCTCATAAAAGTACTAGGTGCATTTGTAAGCCCAAGTGGCATTACTAACCACTCATATAACCCCTCTATGGTTTTAAAAGCTGACTTCCACTCATCACCCTCTTTCATCCTAATTTGATAATATCTACTTTTTTATTCAATATTTGAAAAGTACTTAGCACCCCTAAAGCAATCCATTAATTCTTTTATCTTAGGAATAGGAAATATGTATCTAATAGTTATCCTATTTATTTCCCTAGACTAATTACACATTCTCCACTTACCTCCTTTCTTAGGATCCACAACCACTGGGATGACACATGGGCTGATGCTCTTCCTTAATAGGCCCTATTCCAAGAGCTCTTGCACTTGCCTTGCAATCTCTTTATTTTGTTCTGGTGTCATCTTTTATGCATCCTTTTTAGGAAATGATTCCCCTGGCACAAATTCTATTTGGTGACTGGTCTCTCTCTTTGGTGGCAATGTAGCTGGGGTCACCTCACAAATGATGTCTTGGAACTTATCTAGCAACTACTTTACTTCTTCTGGCATAGGTATCTCTTCCTCCTTTTTCTTTACCAAGATTTCATAGCCAATTCCATCTTCCTACTTAATTTCCTTGAGGAATTCTTCCCCACTCATAAGTAGGGTATTGGAGTTCACTTTCTCCACTCTATCTTCTTCAATCAGTTACTATATTTAAAAATTCACTCCACCCTTCTTGAATGAATACTTGTTCTCTTTACCATGGTGGATTGCCTCCCTTTCATACTTCCATGGCCTTCCAAGAAATATATGGCATGCATCCATTGGTATCACATCACATAGTATCCTATCTTGATACTTCCTTATGGTGAATTCAACCCATACTTGTTCATTGACCAATACATTCTGCCCCTTGTTTAGCCAAGTAACTTTATAGGGACACATATGAGGAATCTTGGTTAACATTAACTTCTGCACTGATTCCTCTGAGATCACATTATCTATAGATCCTGAGTCAATTATAACTCTACATACTTTCCCAAGTATCTTACACTTGACCCTAAAAAGAGCCCTCCTTTTTCTCTCATCTTTGCTAGGTTCTTTGATCAAGATTCTCTAAAGCATTAAGCTTTCTCCTTTCTTTGAATCCAATCTTACCTCAAAATTCTCGGTGTTTTCTTCCTCTTGTATTGTAAGATAAGAAAATATCTTTCTTACTAAAATGTAAAGGGAAGGATTGAAATAGAGATATGTTTATTAAAAATGTGTAATGTGTTAAGAAAGAAGTGTTTGATAGATTATTAATTATCTTGAAATGTAATGTTTGAAATATGAAATGTGTAAATTGTTCTTTGAGTTGCCTAGATTGTATTGAATTCCTTAACATTAATTGAATTGAATTGATTGATTGATTGTGTATTTCAATTGTGATTAGGGAGAAGATAAGATGTTCCTCTTTTATCCTCAAATGCACAAATGGGAGATCCAAGTTGATCGACCCAAGAGAAGGGCTAATGCACAAATGAAATAACTATTTGGAAAGGAGAATAACAAGAGAGATACCTCAAAATTCTATTAATTATATGTATAGAAATTATATATGGAAGTAATTGAAGGAATGGGGAAAATTCACTAACCTTGAAATATTATAGATCAAAGAATGTTGTCTTCTGAGGTCTATTAACTGTTTCTGGAAAAACTGACAGTTGATCCTGAACCAAAATGCAGAGATGAACAAAACCTAGAAATATTTTTTCATTCTGATGTCATCTTATGAAAAAGGTCAACCTTGACCCACAAATGTCAACCTTGACCCAATAATGTTGACCCTAACCTACACAGGTCTGACAGAAAATCTGTTCACGCCGTCTAAAAGAAAGCCGAAAAGGGTATCCAGATCTGGTCTCAAATCAACTATTCTAAACCTGTACCTACAAGAAAAAGGAGATTTGTTTGTTTTGGGGGAGGGGTTTGCCTTGGTCAAACCCTAGTTTAGGAATTAACCTCAAATATATGTAATTGAAATTGCAGAAGTAAACAAAGTAAATGCATAAATTCACCTTGCTTGTAAAAGTCCTTATGGCAGATTCGAATCCTTGAATCCACAAGTATGCTTAAAAATGTGGAATGTACAAAGGTAGGATGTCTTCAATCTCTTACTTGTAGATCTCCAACACCAAGTCTTGAATGGGTTCTTGAATTTTGAATAGGCTTGGAAGAAGGTGGATGTAGAGATCACCAAAGAGGGCACTATGTAGCTTCAATCCTTCAATGGCCTCCAATGGATCTCCTTCATGAAAATGGATACTTGAATGGATGGATGCTTGCTCAAAATATTGCTTTATTTATTGCTTGAATCACACTCAAAGATAGTTTGAGAATGCTTGATCACGATTAGAAGATGTAGAGAAAATGAGAGAGAAAGCTTCCCTTTTATATGAAATTAGGGCACAATCTTCTAAGGAGGCCTACATAGGAGGATTAAATTCCCATTAAATATTTTACCCTTAGGAGAGGACCTATATTAAATATAATTTATGAATCAATGCTTTGGAGCCTGAAATAGCCGACCCGAAAGCGGGAAATACTTTTTGCAAAGGCCAACCTACAAAAGCTGTGAGACCATAGGATCTGAACCCTGGGTCAAGGTCAAGGTTGACCTTGACCTAGGTCAGGGATGAGGTCAACCCAAACCTAGGTTAGGATCAAGGTCAACATATACCTAAAAGGTTGACCCTGACCTTGAAGCCCAAAATCATCAGTCTGCAGTTCAGAATGCAGAAATCAGGCCAAACAGGAGTGAAAAAGAGGGACAGAACAGGGGGGAAGCCATGTCAAGATCAAGAATCCATTCAAGGCACTTTCCATGACCCCAAACCACTTACTTGGAAGGATAAACACATCTAAAATGGACGTGCTTCCATTTTCTGACTATACATTTAGCCCCCACTTTAGCAAGAGTATGAGCTCAACACAAACTCTTGGTAAAGGAGAATACACAGAAAAGACAATCTTTATCGAAACCAAAAAGGGATAAAGAAACCTTCAATCCCCCAAGGGACTTAAGTCTTTATCCACCCTAAGATCATGATAAGAGATATATCACTTAGTTAAGGAGATAGAGAAATGGTGTTATTATCTTTCCCAATGAGAACTTATGTCTCATTGTGAACCACACAAAAGTTGTAACTGGAAAGATGGAATTGAACTGCCTAGTGAATGTGGCTACTCACTAGTCAACCCATCAGGGAGATCTATTATTAAAGGGATCACATCATTGTAAATTGAAAGTTGGCGGGATCAAGAGATCCGTGTAAATTTAAACTCGAGGGATAAAGAGATCCTAAAAAGTAAAAATGTGACCATGCTTTAAGGATTAGTTTCTTTTAATCCATAAAGGGAAAAGTTTTCAAATCTTGAAAACTATTTTGAATGTGCGTGTGTGCAAAAAGTGAGTAGAGTGTATGCCCCCATGTTAAAGTCATTGCTAACATTTTAATAGGACCAATGGTTTTAACATAAACATCAGCAACTCTACGGATTACGTTTCCACTTTGAGATACCCCCAAAGGAAGACAAATCAAGGGAAACAAAATATAAACATACATAAGAACACAAGAGGGATCTACTTAATGTGGGGTCAGTATGATCATAAGATAACATGTATATAAAAAAATAATATTATTTCAAATGAATTGACATCATTGCCCAAAGAAAGTAGAAATACAATCACAAAGGAGGAAAGAAACTTAAGAATTACGAAGAGGAATATTTTCAGACCACAACATGGAGACCAAAAAGAATTAGTTCTACCATGTCGCAGATCCAAGTAGATTGTACAAGGAACATAGTTACAAACAATAGCACAAGTATAACATAACATGAAACAACATATAGAAGAATGTAGATACATATAGAGGATTTGAAAAATAGTTGTGAATCTATTATCACCTTGCACCAACAAAGTAACAAGGGTCGTATAAAAGAATCTAACAAACATTTAGCAAAATACATTATGGGGGAAGCACATTACAACATACAAACACACAAAGGGATACCATAAAAGATGAGCCAATCAAGCATGTTTTCAACCCTCCCCATCTTGGTTTATGTTATTTAGGGTAGGTGGGCAACTCGCAAGAGGGACTATATCCAATATAGTAGGAATGATAGCCAGTTCCAAACAAGGATCCTCTTGAGAATCACAATGTTCATTACTAGGTGTAATTGCTAATTGATTTGAAAGCATATGAGGTAAATCATTATCAAGATCAACGGTCTCATATTCATCAGTAAGATCAATAGGATCATCAAGAGTGTCCTCCTCATCAAGGTTTATTGAAATAGGATCCAAGATGCGAATAGGATCATCAAAATCATTTGTCTTAACATCATGAATATTAACATCCAATGCATCTAGCATAGGTTGATCGAAGGTAGGTAATGAGTTTTGAATCATAGAAGCATGGGCTCTAGCATTAGCTCTACACTTCTTATGACGTTCATTAGCTTATTTGTTACATTTAACTTTATTTGGCACATGTTGAGAACTAGGAGGAATAACAATAGGTTCCTTCACAGGTTCCATAGGAGGATTCTCGATAGGTTGTAATGGAAGAGTAGGAGTTTGATCAGTTTTATTAGCAGCAATGGATAGAAGAGGTATTGCAGGATTAGGCAAAAGACCATGGTTAGAATCAATCTGAGGCATACTTAACTCAACAATTTTTCAATGTTTGTAAGCTTGATAGGAAAAAAAGAGATGATCAGGGTGAGAACGACATGAATTAGGTAATGAAGGCCAAATAAAATTGAGGGTAGCACAATCTCTAGGCCTAGAAGGTTGAAACAAACTATGATTAATTGTATTGACTTCACCATTATGAATGAACTTAAGACATTTATGAATGGGAGAAGCAATAGCAAGCATAGCAGTTATCCAAGGTAAACCAAATTTCATTTGAAATTGATCAGAAGTAGGAATAATAATGAAGGTAGAATCTATAACCTTACCACAAAGTTCAATAGGTAATTTAATAGAACCAAGTGCAGGATAAAGAATGCCATTACAAGTTTGGATCCATGCATCAGATGAATCATAAAAATCACATTGTAAGCCTATCATAAAAAGATTTTCCTCAGTTATGACATTGATTAAAGATGTGGGATCAACTAGACAACCACGAGTAGGTATTTTAGCAATACTAGCATAGATATAAATGGGACCATCAAGAGCTTTAATTGTTTCAGAATCATCAAAGGTAATTAAAAGTTCCCTAGGTCACTTATCCTTAGTTTGTTTTTGATTTTTAGGTAGAATTGGAAGTTGAAGTGGAGGTGAAGGATCTTGAACAATAATTTTATATTGTGCAACACTCTCCACATGATTAACAATGTTATTAAGATCATCCATCTTTGAATTAAAAACAATGTCTACAAAAGATGGTTGAGCTATAGTATTAGTATCATGTGTAGGTAAAGGATTGGTATAGATTTGAAGGTTTTGATTAGGAGGAGAAACAGATTTATTCCCAATACCATCAAAATTATCATCAGACAAAGCTTTAGAATCAATTAAGCCTTGAATCTTATGCTTTAGAGAGTAACATTTTTCGATGTCATGGCCATTTTGGTGATGGTATTGGCAGAAAGCTTTAGAATCAAAGGATTTTGAAGCTATCATGGTAGGAAGAAGAGGTTGAATAGGAGGAAAAGTAATCATACTAGCACTTAACAACCTACTGATTATAGAATGCAAAGTTTCAGAGAGAGGAGTAAATGTACGATTCATACAGAAAGCAATGGATGTAGGAGCACTATTAGATGTAGCCGCAACTTGATCAACAATCACATTCATCTATTTATTAATCTTGACATAGTTGTTAGGTTTCTTAAACTTATTAGGATTAGGAGCATTGTCACCCTTATCAACTTAAACAAGAGCCATTGGAGTGTTGCTCTCAAACTGACTCACTTGTAATTGATAATAGTGAAGTGCTGCACACAATTGTTGAAAGGAGGTAAATTCAATAACCAGAATTTTATCCCTAATATCTTTTTGTAAGTTTGAAATAAACATATGTTGAATATCAATATAGGAACATGATAAAAAATCTGAGCATGCAAATGCTTAAATCTACCAATAAAATCTGTCAATTTTTCCTTAGTGTTTTGTTTACAATGCATTAAATTAGATAAGGACACTTGCGGTCCAATGTTGTTTTTAAATTGTTGAATGAAGGAATTAGAAATTTTGGAAAAATAATTAATGGAATAGGGAGGTAAGGAAAAATACCATTGTAAAGCCTTATCTCGAAAGGTTCTAGCAAACAATTTAGCTAGAATCCTATGGTCATGAGCATAATCACTACAAAGGATTTGAAATGTTTTAACTTGAGTAACAGGATCACCTTTACCATTTTAATTCTCAAGGTGAGGCATATCGGCTTGCTGAGGGGCAATAGCACGAATGATATCTAGAGATAAAGGACTACCTATATCACATGTAGGAATGCTAAATTTAGATTGAGTTAAAGATGCAAGTTGTTGTTGTAAAGATGACACTATTTGAGCCAAACTAATAATTGTAGAATCATTAGAGGAAACAGGTGGCATAGTAATATTAGGAACACTAGGAAAAGTGTAAGAAGTAGCAGGAATAGAAGACACAACTGGTGGAACATTAGGAGCCATAGTTGGAAGAGGATTAGTATAAGTAAAAGGCACACCATGATATGAGGGTTGTGAGGTAGGTAAAGATACCGGTGGAGCACTCACAGGAATAGGTGTGCTTCAGAGAGAAGTTGTTATTAAAGGAGTGTAAGTAGGAATAATAGGTAGAGGAATAGATGAAGGTCCTAAACTAGTGACAATAGGTGTGACCCCTAACTCTTGAGCTTCTTGAGTTAAAGGATTAACATTCAAATTCACAAGATGAGTAATAATACGCAAGAAATTAATACCTTGATCATTATCACGGAGAACTTTCTTAAGAGCCTCTATAGCTTGGATAGAAACTTGATTATGGTTTTCTTAGATAAGCCAATTTCCCATTTTATCAAGTTCGGTTGAAAGATTTTGCACTTGTTTAGGAGGAACTCTTAAAGCATCATCTTCATCATGAGATGAGTGAGAAGAGTTATGCTCCATGGAAGGATTGGAATCATGAGTAATCAAATTGTCATCCCGAGTCCTAACGAAATGAGAGGAAGACTCAAGATCAAAGGAACCCATAAGTCTATGGCTTCTTCTAACCGGGATGCTATAAGTAGGACTAGATATGGTAAAGCTCATACACCAATACAATGCTAATGAACTAACACAAAATTTTGATCTATTGAATGTAAATGCAATTTGAGAAAGAAACGAAATGCAAGATCTAGCATAAAAAATGTAAATCTAACACCAAAAAGAAAGAGTTGTCTATTGTGGGTTCACCAAAATGTAATATAAGAAAATATCTTTCATACTAAAATGTAAAGGGATGGATTGAAATAGAGATATGTTTATTAAAAATGTGTAATGTGTTAAGAAAGAAGTGTTTGATAGATTATTAATTATCTTGAAATGTAATGTTTGAAATAGGAAATGTGCAAATTGTTCTTTGAGTTGCCTAGATTGTATTGAATTCCTTAACCTTAATTTAATTTAATTGATTGATTGATTGTGTATTGTAATTGTGATTAGGGAGAAGATAAGATGTTCCTCTTTTATCCTCAAATGCACAAATGGGAGATCTAGGTTGATCGACCTAAGAGAAGGGCTAATGCACAAATGAATCAACTATTTCAAAAGGATAATAACAAGAGAGATACCTTAAATTCTGTTAATTATATGTATAGAAATGATATATGGAAGTAATTGAAGGAATGGGGAAAATGGACTAACCTTAAAATATTGTAGATCAAAGAATGCTATTTTCTAAGGTTTGTGGACTATTTCTGGAAAAACTGATAGTTGGTCCTAAATTGAAACGCAGAGATGAACAAAACCCAGAAATATTTTTCCATTTCTATGTTGTCTTATGAAAAAGGTTGACCTTGACCCAAAAATGTTAACCTTGATCCAATAATGTCGACCCTAACCTACACAGGTTCGACAGAAAATATGTTCACACCGTCTGAAAGAAAGCCGAAAAGGGTATCTAGATCTAGTCTCAAATCAACTATTCTGAACCTGTACCTACAAGAAAAAGGAGATTCATTTGTTGTGGGGGAGGGGTTTTCCTTGGTCAAACCCCAGTTTAGGAATTAACCTCAAATATATGTAATTGAAATTACAGAAGTAAACAAAGTAAATGCATAAATTCACCTTGCTTGTAAAAGTCCTTGTGGAAGATTCAAATCCTTGAATCCACAAGTATGATTCAAAATGTGGAATGTAGAAAGGTAGGATTTCTTCAATCTCTTGCTTTTAGATCTCCAAAACCAAGTCTTGAATGGGTTCTTGAATTTGGAATAGGCTTGGAAGAAGGTGGATGGAGAGATCACCAAAGAGGGCACTATGTAGCTTCAATCCTTCAATGGCCTCCAATGGATCTCCTTCATGAAAATGGATACTTGAATGGATGGATGATTTCTTGAAATATTGCTTGATTGCTTGCTTGAATCACACTTGAAGATATTTTGAGAATGCTTGATCACGATTAGAAGACTTAGAGAAAATGAGAGAGAAAGCTTCCCTTTTATATGAAATTAGGGCACAATCTTCTAAGGAGGCCTACATAGGAGGATTAAATTCCCATTAATTATTTTACCCCTATGAGAGGACCTATATTAAATATAATTTAGGAATCAATGCTTCAGAGCCTGAAATAACCAACCTAGAAGCAGGAAATACTTTTTGCAAAGGCCGACCTCCAAAAACTGTGAGACCCCAGGATTTGAACCCTGGGTCAAGGTCAAGGTCAACCTTGACCTAGGTCAGGTTCAAGGTTCACCCTAAATTAGGTCAGGGTCGAGGTTGACATAAACCTAAAAGGTCAACCTTAACCCTAAAGCCCAGAATCATCAGTCTATAGTTTAGAATGCAGAAATCAAGCCGAACAGGAGTGAAGAAGAGGGACATAATAGGGGGAAGCCATGTCAAGGTCAGGAACCCATTCAAGGCGCTTTCCATGATCCCAAACCACTTACTCGGAAGGCTAAACATGTCTACAATGGAAGTGCTTCCATTTTTTGACTATACATGGACATGTACAATTTTCTTCTCCCCTTGTGAGGAAGTTGTCTTCTCTAGACAGGTATAGGCAGGGTGTCCCAAGTGTCCATAGTTATAGCATTTCATAGAATAAAATGTGATCTTCTTCCAAATCCTCCATATCTTCCTCTTCCACCACTCTATGGACTTCTCCCTCTTCCATAGCCACCTCTATGTTGTGACTCATTTGTTTGTTCATTGGTTCTTGAGTTTCCTTGACCCCTAGTATCATGGCTTCTACCACTAGAACCTCCTCTTTGTCCACCTCTAGAATCTCTACTTCTTCCTCTACCCCTTGAGTTAGAATTTTTCTTCTTTCTAAGTTTCTCTTCCACTTTTAGGGCCATTTGAAAACAAATATGGATAGAGGTTAGGGTAAAGAGGCTTATCTCCTCTTTTATATTCCATCTCAGTCCATTAAGATACCTAGCAACCTTGATTCTCTCTATCTCTTTCCCCCTAGATCTAAGACAAAGATTTTGAAATTCTTCAGTATAGGATGCCACATATAGGTCCTTTTGTCTGAGATTCTATCTCTTCTTATGTAATTTAATATCATAGTCTTCTGGTAGGTAGTTTTCCTTCACCTTAGACACCATAGCTTTCCAATTTTCTATTGTCTTCTTTCCTTCCCTCTCTCTTTATTCTTGCAGAAAATTCAACCAAGTTAATGCTTGTCCTCTTAGCCTTGATTTGGCTATCTTCACCTTTTGTGCCTCTATGATAACATCACATTCAAAATGGTTTTCCATACCCTCATTCCACTCCATAACCCACTCTGCATCCATCTTACCAGAGAACACTAGAATGGCTTCTAGGGCCTTGCCGCTTAATGCCTTGAGGCCCTTGAGGAATGGTTCCTCATGTAAAGGAGGGTCAAGCTTTAGTTATACCTCCTCTTCAATTGGACTCTTTCCCTTATCTTTCTCTTCTACCATTTTTTCTTTCATTTTGTTTTCTGCCCCTGCAACTTCTACCAATTTTAACTTCATCTCCTCCATAGCTTCTTCAAGAATCCTATTCTTGACTTTCTGCTCTGACAAGTCCCTTTCCAATTCTGCATTAGTTACCATGGCGCTCTCTCCTATGGATTCACTTCACTTTGTCATACACTAACCACTTCCCAAGCCTTTCAATGACTCTAATACCAATTTGATGGGGAGCTCACTCACAAGAGCACTCTTTCTCCAATCAATACCTCTCTTTGGGCCTTCTTAGGGTATCCTTCTCTACCCTATCTAGAGGATAATTCTATGATCCTCTTTCTCACTTTGAACTCCCCACCAACTTCAAACTTCCACTAATCCCTTCTCCATTCAACAATGCACCAAAGACTCCAGTGAACCACAAAACCTCCCAATCCTCTCTTATCTACTAGGATGGGTCTCCTAACCTTTTCTAGGTCACCTTTAATGGTTTCCAACTCAATTGGATGGACTCTCAAAATTTTTTCTATTCGAGTCATTGAGTTTCTTATTTTGAGGCCTTGTAGTATTTTTGATCAATTAGGTCTCCTAGGAACTGGTTTTATTGGAATTCCTCAAATAAATCTTAACACCCCTCCAAATAAAATATGTATTCTTTGTAGGTCTATCTTAGGCTCTAGGATTTTTCAAAGTTTTAGACCCCCACTCTGTCCGTACATAGGATTTTCAAGAAACCCCTACTTTGAAGGGTTTTAGGAACATGTACACCAGTCTGTGTTCTTTTCATGAAAAAAGTGACTCATTCAACTCCACTCATTTTCTCCTTGCATCCACTTATCAAGGACCCACTTCTCTACATGCTCCCACCATTACTTGGTTTCATCCAATCCATCTAGCAAGCTTTTCTTGCCATTGTTCCTTCCAAGCTCCTAACTAGAATGCACTAGCACTCGCCTAGGGCTTGGTGTTAAAATTGCTTCCGCTACACAAAATGATTCCACAAGCCATATATACACTATACATGGAGTCCCCTACTTGATTCCAAGAGGCCATAGAGATTTTACCATGGGAATTCAAGTGGGGTGCATATTTACATGACTAGTTCAAAACTAGACAACGAGCTAGGAGATAAGAAAGAATTTACAAAAACCTAACTAGTAACACTAGATAAATAAACCAATTCCATAATGAGTAATTAAATGTCAAAGCACAAAGCCTCAATGCATTAATTCATTACTTTCAATCTACTAGCTGACTAAATCAAAGCTCTATTATAAAACACAGTGAAAAACTCTCCTTTCCAATACTCAGTCCGTACACAATGACAATAAACCATTAGCTTAGGGTTTCTTACACCTTATATATTTTATCCCTTCATGATCAGACCCTAAGGTCAAGATTTGGGCACCATTAAAGCCCTTTTACTAAATTCTAGGAAATGTTGTCATGATAACTTTTCAAAATTAAAAAGTTGTCATGAGCAAATTTTACATTTTTTTTGCATTTCACCATACCACTATGCCTAATGACCCAAGTTGACTTAAAATAATCAAGACAATCAAAACCCTAAAAACACAAAAATCCCAAATGTCACTCCATTTTCAGATCAAAACCCTAGTTTGACCACTTGGTTGACTTCCAAGGATTTGAAAATTAGATCCTAGTGAAACATCCAAATCACCTAACCTAAACACACCTATCTCAACACAACCCTAAATAAAATATTAGACTTTATAAGTAGTCCTTATTCACTAGGTGGTTGGCCAAACCAACCTACAAGCTAAAATTTCACAAGATCTTCACAAGACCTTTTTTTTGGGTGCTCCTGCACCACCTTTCAGAGGTAGAAGTTTTGGTTGTAACAAGATTGGACACATAAAATGAGATTGCAGAGGTAAATCCACTTTCAAACCTTTTTTTTGTTTATTTCTTTAACTATTATGCATGTGGGCACAAGAAAGTAGAATGCAGGAAACCTGATCAATCAAGATACAAGCAAGATTACATTAGTGAGGAGACAACAGCTAAGAAAACATGATACAAATGTGTACAATATAAAATAAATGATTATGATATGTGTGATGGTGTGTATTGTAAAAATGTAAAGGGGATTGAAATAGAGATATGTTTATTAAGAATGTATAATGTACTAAGAATGATTGATTGATTATCTTGGAATGTAATGCATTGATGTGTAAATTGCCCTTTAAGTTGCCTAGAATGTATTGAATCCCTTAACCTTAATTGGATTGTATTGATTAAGTATTTCAATTGTGATTAAGGAGAAGATAAGATGTTCCCTTTTTACCCTCAAATGCACAAATGGGAGATCCAACTTGATCAACCCCAAGGAAGGGCTAATGCACAAATGAATCAACTATTTGGAAAGGAGAATAACAAAGGAGATACCTTAAATTATGTTAAATATAAGTATGGAAATGATAGATGACATTAATTGAAGAAATAGAAGAAATGCACTAACCTTGAAATATTACAGAACAAAGAATGCTATTTTCTAAGGTTTGTAGACTGTTTCTGGAAAAACTGACAGTTGATCCCTAATCGGAACATAGAGACGAACAAAACCCAGAAATATTTTTCCATTATGATGTCATCTTATTAAAAAGGTTGATGTTAGAGAATGGAAACAAGAAATATGTAAATAATCAATACCAGGAAAGAATCTAAGATGAGTTAATGCATGAAAAGATATTACCATAAGATTGGAGAGAGAAAGCTTCAAGATCCAACACCATGAGACAAGATATTTGAAGGGGAAAGCAAAGAAAACCCC
>MU227532.1:960439-976414 GCA_018584345.1 Thuja plicata | reverse complement strand
TAATACAACCAAGGGATAATAAAAGATACATAAAATGAATTATCCTCACAAGAGGACAACATAGGTGTAGGGATTCCATAGGAATCTCCTACTTACATAATGCAAGTAAAGATTAATTTCTAATAGTTGACCTTGACCCACAAATGTCAACCCTAACCCAATAATATTGACCCTGACCTACACAGGTCTGACAAAAATTATGTTTGTGTCGTTTGGAAGAAAGCCGAAAAAGGGTATCCAGATCTGGTCTCAAATCAACTATTCTGCACCTATACCTACAAGAAAAAGGAGATTGTTTGTTGTGGGTGAGGGGTTTTCCTTGGTCAAACCTTGATTTAGGAATTAACCTCGAAATCAATAAAGTACAGAATGCTAGCAAGTAGTAGAATTGAATCTAACAATGAAGCTATGATATCAATAGATATGTAATTGAAATTCAAATGTATGCAAGTATGTAAGTATGAAAGTAATGGAATTTAGAAACCATATACCTCCATGATTTTATGCTTGAAATCCACTTTGACGAGATGATGAAAGATTCTTGAAGATGCACAAAGGATCTTGAAGGAAGATCACACCACCATGATGGCTAGATCTAGAGTTTGAATGATGAATCTTGAATGTTTTGCACCTAATCCCTTCAAAGTCTTGAGAGCTTAATTCCTTGATCTTTAATGGAGAGCTTGAATTCTTGAGAGGAATATTTGAACACCTTGAAAGCTTGGAAATGGATGCTTGAACCTTTTGCTTCTTGGCAAAATCTTGATTAGAGCTTTTCCTCACTTAGAAGACTTAGAGGAAATGAGAGAGAAATGCTTCCTTTTATATGAAATTAGGGCACAATCTTCTAAGGAGGCCTACATAGGAGGATTAAATTCCCATTAATGCCTTTACCCCTAAGAGAGGACCTATATTAAATATGATTTAGGAATCAATGCTTCAGAACCCGAAATAGCCGACCCAGAAGTGGGAAAACTAAATTTTTTATGAGCCTCGACAACCGACAAGTTTCCTGATTTTAAAGGGGGACCCAAGTCAGGGTTGAGGTCAACCTTGAACTTGGTCAAGGTTAAGGTCAACCTTGACCCAGGGGGTCAAAATCCCTATAAAATATGCCAGGTGGGGTAGGAGGTGCCCGGAGAGGCCCAATCAGGGTCCTGAGCCAGCATAGAAGCATGAGATGATGCAGAAATGGAAGGATGATATGGTAGAGGTAAAAAATGTCCCCTAAGGAGGGCTAAACACTCTTAACATGGAAGTGCTTCCATTTTAAGATGATACATTAAGCCCCCACTTTAGCAGGAGTACGAAAATAGAATGTGCTCACGGTAAAGTTAGAAGAAAGACATTGGTGGATTTGCAACAAAGTAGAATATCACTAAGTCAAATACATGAGCCCTTAGACAAAGGATTCTAACTAAAAATTCATACATAGAGATATGGAATATAAAGAGCAATTAATCATAGAAAACATTCATAACCACACAAGTAAGAAAAGAACAACACCATAGATAACATAGCTTCATGATCTAATCCTACTAGCATGAAAGAGAAAGAAAGAAAAGAGATAGTGATTACCTCACCTAGTAAGATGCCCACCTTACTATGAATCACCAAGGGGGGAGAGCCCCCAATAGGTTCACCCATAAACTATGCTTGTAATTGTAAATGCATCTTCTGATGGCTTTTTGAAAATATCCATAGATCAATATTCTTGTATCACTATAGAATATAAAATGCGTGTCCATTCAGGATTTAGCAACTTATGTGCATTACCTTTCAAGGATTTATCATATTGAAAAATAAAATAAAAAGGATGCATATCTCTTCAGGATTTAGCAACTTATGTGCGTTACCTTCCAAGGATTTAGCAAACATAAAAGTAAAAATGCGTGTCTCTTCAGGGTTTAGCAACTTATGTGCGTTACCTTCCAAGGATTTAGCATGCTGCAAAATGTAAATAAATGTAAACTATAGGACAAGGGAGACCCTATATATGCCCCCTCCTTATCATGGCTACCCATTAGGTAGGATAAGGAAGAGAAAAGAGGATACCTACTTCACAAAGTAAGGAGATATCTAGCTTAACAACAATGTATACCATATTCTTAGCAAAGAGCCTTGACCCTTACATCCAAGAACATAGATAATCATGAAATGGATATGTCACTTATGGAAAAAGGATCCTCAAAGAGGAAGATATCTTATCAACAAGAGCCCTACCAGATAGGAGTACTTAGGATAAAATATCATCTTTGAAAAGCAAGAAAGACCCAAGCTTCAACCATCAAGCTCCTTGCAATAAAGAGGATGAGGAATTGTGATGTCATACTATTAGAGGCACTGTATGCATTAGCTTGGATAGTTGTAGACCGTTCTAGTGGTTGTGCCTACATATTTGAGATTGGCATGGAGTGTTGCTAAGCCTTAGGACACTCCTAAGAGAAACATCATAGATATATTAGACAACCCCGCTAGAGGATAAAATGATGATGCACTCTCACAAATGGACATCGATCATGTTAGTGTGATAGATGGTTTTTCTTAGTGGTGGGCTTGAAAAGGAACCACACCAATCTTCACACTAGATGTAGAAACTAGAGACCTAGGTTTGTTTCCATATGATTTTCATGATGTCCAACCACCACAATAGATAGGTAAAGAGTTCTTGCAAGATATTATTCCCACGAGAGATTCTCCTGAGTAGGGAGATGAAGAGATATGAAGTTAGAGGTAGCAAATGGGATCACCGCCACCTACTGCAACCACACTAGCTCCACCCCCTTTAGTGTGGTTACTTGTTCCTACCTCTTTAGCATCTTTACCTACATAGCCAGTGATAGTGAGACCACTAGAACCACTCACATAGACCATGGGGGTACTTGGGGAATCAAACAGTCATGTGCTTCCAACTGACCTAGAATGGGGATCCACGTATAGATGAGTTATTTTATATAGTAGATGTAGATTCTTTTAATTTTCTGCATAAGTGTGTGTGTGTGTGTGTGTGTGTGTGTGTGTGTTTGTGTGTGTGTATCAAATTTGTATTCATACATATTTTGTCACTTTGTGGATGTAGAGGGAGTTAGCTAGTGGCTAAACTTAATCTATAGAATTTTTGAGGAGGTACAAGCCTCCCTTACATAGAGAGATGCATAACTCACCTCTATGGATAGCCAGAGAGACCGGATGAGGAAATATATAGAAAATAACCTTAGAGAGAAACAACATGAGGAGATCAAAGATGAGAGCACTGAGTGGTCAGTAGACTCTCTACATATCTAGGTGGACAAGATTCAATGAAAGGTGGATGCATCATAGAGTTGAGCAGTCAGAGAATTGGACCACCCTTGGGTGCGCAAGTTGATGTGAGATCTCATGGATGCCAAAGAGAGGGATTTTCACTTGTAGGTACAACTTGGGGAGTTGAGGGGAGAGTTGAGAGGACTGGATGTGGATATCTCAACTACTCGATCTTTCTCTATATCAGTGTGCCCACCCATGCAAGCCTCCAACCCACCAACTCTTGCTGGCTCTAGGACTCATGTACTAGAGTATTGAGATTTTGATAGAGAGTTTCTTTTTGGCATATGTTGTATAACATTATTTTAGTAGGCACATATACAGACATCTCATGTTTTTTTAGTGATGTCAAAAATGTACATTTGATACTGACAATATATATATATATATATATAGACACACACAGACACACAAAGAGAGAGAGAGAGAGAGAGAGAGAGAGAGAGAGAGAGAGAGAGAGAGAGAGAGAGATGACATATTGATTTTTAGTAAGAATAGAGAAGAACATCTAACCCACATGGCGATGGTTTTGGAAAGTCTCAAATAGGAAAAGCTAAAGGTCAACTTGGAGAAATGTGTCCTCTTGCAGGAAGAGTTGGTGTTCCTTAGATTTTTCATCTCAAGGGGCAATATCAAAATGGATCCAGAGAAGGTAGAAGCTATAGTCAATTGGCCCACACAATGGACTACTAGTGAGGTAAAAAGATTTCATGGACTAGTCATTTTGTATAGAAAGTTTATTAGGGGTTTTAGAAATGTTTGTGCCCCTGTGATTGACATAATCAAAGGGGGGAAAAAGTGTCACTTTGGATGGACAAATGAAGCAGAAAATTCTTTTGAGTACTTAAAGAGAAGGGTAGTAGAAGAACCCATATTAGTTTTGCCCGATTTCAAGAAAATATTCACAATAGAATGTGATGCTAGCAATAGGGCCATATGAGGAGTCCCAAGTCAAGAAGTGAAACTAGTAGCCTTCTTTAGTGAGAAATTGAATGAGGAAAAATAAAGGTACTCAACTTATGATTTGCAAATGTATGCAATGATTCAGTCTTTAAGGAAATGGAGACATTATTTGTTTCCTAAGGAGTTCATATTTTATACTGATAACCATGCTTTAGGATTTTTAAATAGACAAGAAAAACTGAACCACATACATATCAAGTGGGTGGAATACATCCAAGAATACAATCTCACCATTAAACACAAGTAGGGTATAACCATTAAGGTTGTAGATGCCCTTAGTAGAAGAAATTTGACCATTCAAGAAGTTAGATTGGAAAGTGTTGGAATCAATTCTATGAAAGGGATGTATGAACAGGATGAAGAATTTTCAGAGGCATACCAAGTATGCAGGGATATGAGTTATAGATATCACAGTGGTTTTGTAGACTACATGCTGCAAGATGAGTTACTTTTTATAGGAATTCAACTTTGTATTCCAAGGGGATCCATGAGAGGGAAAATCATAAGGGAGGATGATTATGGAGGCCTAGGAGGTCAGTTTAGATTAGATAAAACTTTGAAGATGGTAAGAAGGTTCTATTTGTGGCCTAAAATGTAGACAGAGGTAAGATAGTTTGTTGAGAAGTGCATGGTTTTTCAGAAATCCAAGGGTAGATCATCAAATGTAGGATTGTATAACACTTTACCCATCCCAATGAAGCCTTGGGATTCCATAAGCATGGACTTTGTATTGGTCTTACCAAGAACCAAACAGGGATATGATAGTATCTATGTGGTAGTAGATAGGTTTTCCAAAATGGCCCATTTCCTGCCTTGCAAAACAACACATGATGCCTCTCATATAGCATGGATATTCTTCAAGGAAGTAGTTAGGTTGCATGGATTTCCAATGACCATAGTATCAAACAGGGATTCAAAATTCCTTGGACATTTTTGGAGAACAATGTGGAAAAGATTAGGGACAAATTTGTCATAATCATCAGTTTATTATCCTCAAACGGATGGCTGGATAGAGATCATAAATAGGTCACTTGGGAAATTGTTGAGATGTTTGAAAAACACCATGGAGCCACATGGGATGCAGTAATACCATACGCATATTTTTCCTATAATAAATCAGTGAATAGGAGCACTTGGCATAGCCCATTCCAACTTGCATATGGGACACACCCTAGAGTGATATTGGAGTTAAGAAACATTAGTAGTATGGAAAGAAGGAGTGCACAAGCAGAAGACTTTGCAAATGTTATGAAGGAACTTCACCAAGAAGTCAGAAACAGACTTGAACAAACTTCAGGGAAGTACGAAGACATTGCAGATAAAATAAGAAGGGATGTGCAATATAAGGTAGGGGACATGGTGATGATCTACCTCTGAGTAGAGAGACTTCCTAAAGGGAAGTATACCAAATTGATGATGAAAAAGATGGGACCCTTCAATATATTGCATAAATGTGGCAATAATTCCTATAAAATTGATTTATCTCCAGACATTGGATTGTTTAACACCTTCAATGTATGTGATATCTATGCCTATAAAGTTTATGATGTCTGTGATGCAGGTTTAGAAGGAACACAGGAAGCTGTAGTGCTTCAATAAATTCCTCACAAAAATCAACATGAATTTGAATCCCTCTTGGACACAAGGATCAGTAAAAAAACTAGGAGGAGAGAATATCATGAGTATCTAATCAAGTGGAAGAACAAGACATTGAAAGATGCTACATGGCTGACAAAGAAGGAAATTGAGAAGATGTGAGATCTTTTGGATCCTAGGTACAATTCTAAACCAGGATGCCAAAATGATAAAATTGGAATGAAATATTTTTTTATAGATTACTTGATAGGAATTAGGTCTTTAGGAATTTTTTTGAAGCCATTTGTAGCATTTCATTATCCTAGGAGTGCAAAAGTTGTTTATTTGCAAAATTGCCAAAAGGTTGCTTGACGACTTTTCAAAAGTTGCTCGGTATGGTTGAAAAGTTGCAATTTTGGTTTATAACTATTTGAATTATAGTTATGACCATTGCAACACATATTTAAACATGTTTGAAGCCCATTCATGGGTTGGCAATTGATGTACGGACATTTTGAGGAGGAAGTGATAAAGGAAATCAATTATTTTTGGTATAGTCATTATTTTGAGTTTACAGAATCTGTACGGATTGGTACAGATGAAAAACTTGTTGTTTTAGATTATTTGATGTTTTAAGAGAACTTATCTTTTGGTTTGGAGTGAATTGGTGTTGTTGGGTCTGAGAACCAGATTTTGCAAGTTCACTGGTTTTGTAAACCCCAAAAACTGAGGGTTTTTCCATCATGGAGCCCTAACTTGCCTTCCCACCATGGAAAAAGAATGGCCCTTTGGGAATGCAGGTTAGGGTGGGAATATTCAAGATTTATGGAGAAAAGAAGCATAGGATTCCAATGGAGGGGTTTTCCACCCGGCCCTAGGTCAAATATCTCTATGTATTTGACCAGTAGGATATAGGAAAGAGTGGATAACTAGTCTGAGAGTTTGAGGAAACTTTAAGAATGGTTGGGATTGACCATATAGATGTCAGAAAAGATTCCTATGGGGTTGAGTTAGTTTCATGAACCCATCTTCATACTGCTACTTTCTATTCCAAGCCTGGTCTAGCCAATTAGGCTTGTGAACAAGGTAAGGGTTTATTATTGCAGGAGTGAGATAAAAATTCCATCCCTTGGGGTCTGAAGGAGATGGATAAAGGGCATCATAAAAGTTAAATAGTTTTCCAAGTGTTTTGGAGAGTTTGGAAGTTATCCACTAAAAATAGTGTAGGAAAGGTTACAAGGAAGACTGTCCTAAATTGGGTAGGAAACATTATGGGTGTCTAGGAATTCAAAGAGTGAGTGATTCCTAGTGTATTAGGTTAGGGTAAGACCTTCCCACCATTAAATTGAGTTTCCCATATAGTTGGGGTAGAAATCCTTCATTTTTCCTATTTGAGGGAAATAATCCCTAAAGCCAAATTTGGGTCCAAATTGTGAGAAGTCCCTAGGAGTCAGGGAGAGTTGTGGCAGCATAAGTTCACTTCATAGATGAGGTATAGACCCCCTAGAAGAAATTGGATCAGGGAGAAGGCTTAAGGAAAGGATTTAGAGGATCTTATTGTTGAACAAGGCCAATCTAGGTTGAGTGGTTGCAAGCTCTACATAAGACATGAGTTTCCACGTGATAAATGTCAAGTTAGGGCTCCGTTTGTACAACATGCCTAGTTTTAGGGTTTTCCTAGACTGTATGCACCAAATTGCTTCTAACTTGCACAAATACACTTCAAATGAAACAAAATTAAATGCTATATAAAGAAGATTAACTAGGCTATCTGCACATGATAATCATTTAGTCCTACTAATCTATACATGTACATACACACATAAAATGCTTAGGAAATATAGTTCTTTTAATTCAAAAATACATCGAAAATTTTTACAAATCTTCCAACCTTGTTGGAGAGGCCTGAACATGTTCAAATACCTTCATTCCATGGATCCAACCAGCCCATGGATGGTTATGACTATTTTAAACTAAATTCAAGCTTTTCAAGCAACTTTTGGAAAGTTACTCGAGCAACATTTTGACCACATTGCAACTTTTGCAATTTTCAACATTTTGAACCCAAATGACTTGGATTGGATTCCTATCAACTTGACATGATCAAATATGTTCAAAATAATCCAAAATCCTTGAAAACAACAACCATACACTCAAAACACCTAAAACACCAAATCACACCTAATAAATGTAAACTTAAGATCTAAATGGAATAAGGTGTCCCAAGGTTTATAGATGTACAATGGAGACCCTTGACCACACAAAGTGGATCAAAAAAGAGGGTGGATGATCTCAAGGATCCATCCTTATTATAATGAAATTAAAACCAAATGAGAGAGAGAGAGAGAGAGCCTTCAACTTAGGGTTTATTCAAATCCAACTCCACTAACCTTGTAGAAATATGTATTCCTAACTTCCTATGGGTCTTTCACTTCCTTTACCCCAATGGTCACTTCTAGGCTTTTCCCAAGATCTTCCAAAATTGGGATTTAGGGAGAGCTTCACTAAATGAAGCCAAAATGTTGAAATATTCACCAGTGAATTCAACCAACCAATATAAGGGTTGGGACACTTCAATTAGGCTATTAGGACAAGGAATCACCCAACCAATTGATTCCTCAACACTCACAACACCAATATATCTTACTCTTCTATGAATCCTTGTAGCCTTTTCTAAGAGGTTTTTCTTAGGCAACTTTTAGTCATGGAAGGGATGAAATGAAAAAAGGATGCTTTCAGGTACCCTTTATGGATTTACTATAACTTCCAAAGTATGAAATTCCAATTCTACTCCAGCAACACTAAACACTCACAAAGTTCATAGACCTAATTAGCGAAATTAGGGTTGGATTACAAAGAAATTGGTTAAGGATGGGTTCACATAATGGATGAATGTTTTTTTAAGTTTTATTATATCTCTAAATGGTCCAAAACAACCTTTAAATTGGTCCCTCCAATTGAATTACTCATTTGCACACATCTGCACATACTTGACTAGCGAAATACATAGGGATATTTAGCCTAGCGCTTGATGCCAAAAGGACCAGAACTCTAGATCTTGACCTGAGCCTCCAGAATAATTATAACTACATCCCTAAATTACATTTCCCAAGTGGCCATGATTTCTAACTTAATAAATGTCAAGTTAGGACTTCATTTGTAGAACAGGCCTAGTTTTAGGGCTTTCCTAGATTATGTTAACCAAATTGCTTCTAACTTGCACAAATCAACTCCAAATGAAACAAAATAAAATGATATAGAAGGAAGATTGACAAGGATATTTGCACATGATAATAATTTAGTGCTACCAATCTGTACACTTCTGTACACACAACAAATGCTCAGGAAATATGGTTCTTTAGATTAAAAAATGTATCAAAACTTTGTATACATCTTCCAACCTTGTTGGAGAGGCTTGAACATGTTCAAATACCTTCATTCATCGATCCAATTGACCCATGGATGGTTATGACCATTTTAAACTAAATTAAAACTTCTCAAGTGAATTTTGGAAAAGTTACTAAAGCTACATTTTGACAACATTGCATTTTTGCAATTTTCAACATTTTGAACACAAATGACTTGGATTGGATTCCTATCACCTTAACATTATCAAATATTATTAAAATGATCCAAAACAATTTTAAACAAAAACAAAACACTCAAAAAACTCAAAATACCTAATCACACCTAATAAATGTAAACTTATGATCCAAGTGGACTAAGGTGTCGCAAGGTTTATAGATGTACCTTAAAGACCCTTGACCACACAAAGTGGATCAAAACATAAGGTGGATGATTTCAAGGATCCTTCATTATTAAAATGAAATTAAAACCAAATGTAAATGCACTTGGTGCCTTGCACCATACTCCTCAAGACAAAATGAACTCAAGTCTTTTGAGTTGGAATATCTTCAAGCTTAAATCCTACTTTCTGAATTGCTTCAGGACTCATCCAAGTGGTATCTTCTAGAGGATGATTCTTCCATTTGACCAAATACTCATAATAAGTGGTCCTTCTAGTTTTCTTACTCACCCTTTTGTCTAGAATGCATACAATCTCAGGAATAGATGGTATGGGAAAGTATTTCATCACATTGTAATGTTGAGGATCTTGATCACCTGCAACACAATCACCACTAACATGACCTTTATATGCATAAAACTCAACAACACTAAAAATAGGAGATAAAAAAATATTAGAAGCCAAGTCAATCTTGTAAGAATTGTGTCCACATTTATTTAGGATTTTGAAAGGACCAAGTTTCTTCATCATGAGCTTAGTATACTTCTCCTTAGGTAGCCTTTCCTTCTTAATATGAATCATCACCATATCTCCCACTTTAAATTGAAAATATCTCCTCTTCTTCTCTGCATTCTCTTTATACTTTTCAGAAGTCTATTGTAACTTTGTCTACACATGTTCATGGATATCCTTCATCACTTCAGAAAAATCTTCTACTAAGGAACTCCTTTCCTCCATATCCATGACATCTCTAAGTTCCAATACACCTCTAGGGCTAATACCATAGACAATTTGAAAAGGAGTCAAACCAGTGTTCCTATTGACCGAATCATTGTAAGAAATTCTAATTAGGCCAGAAAGGAATCCCAAGTAGCTCCATAGTCTTGATTTCAACATCTCAAAAGATTTCCAAGGACCTATTGATGACCTATGTCTGACCATCAGACTGTGGATGATATGCAAAGGACAAAGACACATTAGTTCCAATCTTTTTCCATACTGTTCTCCAAAAGTGTCCCAAAAACATAGGATCTCTATCAAATATAATTGATAAGGGTAATCCATGCAGTCTAAAATTTTCCCTAAAGAATAACCTTTCTATGTGAGAGGAATCATGAGTGGTTCTATATGGTCTAAAGTCTTCCATTTTAGAAAATCTATCCACTATTACATAGACACTTTCAAATATAGTTTTTGTTTTAAGAAGACCTAGGAAAAAGTCCATACTTACAAAATCCCATGTATTTGAAGGGATAGGAAATGGAGTGTACAATTTTGCATTAGATGTGTGACCCTTTTCTTTCTAAAAAACCAAACAACTCTCCTCATACTTCCTCACATCTGTTTGCAACTTGGGCCAGTGATAGAATCTCCTCACAAGTTCTAGTATTATATCAACACCAAAGTGCCTTGCTAAACTACCACAATTCTTTTCTTTGATAATGTTCTCCCTTATGGATCCTTTAGGAAAGAAAATTAAACTACATTTGAGAATTAATCCATCCTACACAAGAAAATCTAAGATATTACTGTGATACCTCTCTGTCATGTCTATACAAACTTGATAGGCCTCCTTGATTTCATCATATGTGGCATACATGTCTTTCATGGCATGAATTCCAACACTTTCTAACTAGATATTCTGAATATTTAAGTGCCTCCTACTGAGAGAATCAACAACCTTATTCATAATTTCTTTATTATGCTTAATGGTGAATGTATAGGATTGTAATAATTCCATCTATTTGACATGACTATGCTAAAGCTTTTGTTGCCTATTTAGAAAACTAAGAGCATGATTGTAAGTAAAGACAATCAATTCCTTAGGTATTAAATAATGCTTCCATTTCCTAAGTGACTGAACCATTACATATAGTTCAAGAACATAAGTTGAATACTTCTACTTGGCTTCATTCAACTTCTCACTGAAGAAGGAAACTATTTTCCCTTCTTGGATCAAAACCCTACCAATAGCCTTATTGCTTGCATCACATTCCACTATGACGACTTTGTTAAAATCTGGTAGAACTAGAATGCATTGTTGTGCAATTTTATTTTTCAAGAACTCAAATAATTCATTAGCCTCATTAGTCCACACAAAAGTACATTCCATTCCTCCTTTAATAGTATTAATGATAGGAGTACATATGTTATTGAAGTTTCTAATAAATTTCCTATAGAAACTACTTAAACCATGGAAATGTTTTACCTTTGAAGTAGTAGTAGGTGGTGGCCAATTGAGGATGGCTTCAACCTTATAAAGATCCATATTGAGACTATTCTTGGATATCACAAATCCCAAAAACAAATGTTTTTCTTGTAGGAACACACACTTCTCAAAATTAACCTTCAATTGTTCCTCATGAAGTTTCTTCAACACCATATCCAAATGCTTGAGATGTTCATTCTTATTCTTTCTAAAAATAAGAATATCATCAAGATATACCATACAAGTTTATTTAGAAAATGCTTAAAGAATTCATTCATAAGCCTTGTAAATGTACTTGGAGAATTGGATAGACCAAAAGGCATTACAAGACATACATAAAGACTCTCTGTGGTCTTGAATACAATCTTCCACTCATCTCCACATGTTATCCTTAACTTGTGGTAACCACTCTTGAGATCAACCCTGGAATAGTAAATTTCACCCCCTAAACAATCTATTAGATCCTCTATTCTAGGCATTGGAAACCTATATCTAATGGTTATCCTATTTATGGCCCTAGAATACATACATAGTCTCCATGTACCCTCCTTCTTAGGTGCTAGGACTGTAGGGACTACACATGGAATCTCTCTCTTCCTAATGAACCCTTTTGATAATAAATCTTTAATTTGTCTTGCTATTTCCTTATTCTATTCAGGGGTCATTTTGTAGGCTTCTTTGTTTGGGACTGTTTCCCCTAATATGAGGTCTATGAAATGACTTACTTCTCTCTGTGGTGGTACAGTTTCTAGTGTACTTTCTACAATCAAACCACTATACTGATCCAACAATTCCTTGACTTCTTTAGGACCTACATCTCTTCTTGGGACTTTGACCATGGGATTATCTAAGGGTGTCTTGTCATGTCTTAGAACAAGTGAAAAACATGGTGTTTCCTTCTCCTTTAAGACATTCATAAACTTCTTCTCCCCCACACACAAGACATTACTTACAACATTTTTATCTTTCCCATCATTAGCAATTGGAGTCATGATATATTCAATACCACCCATGGTTATGGTGTAGACATTGGTTTCCCCATCATGGTTAGCACTAACATTAAATTGCAAGGGTCTACCTAATAATAGGTGACAAGCATCCATCTCTGTGATATCACACAAGACTCTATCTGTATACTCTCCTAGGGTAAAATCTAAACACACTTTTTAACAAATGAGAGTTTTATTTTCCTTTGTCAACCATAAGGCTCTAAAAGGACACTGATGAAGCATTCTTTTAAGCTTTAACTTATCGACCAATTCTTAAGAAGCAATATTAGTTGTTAATCCTGTATCTACTATAAATTTTCATACCTTATAATTTACCTTGTAAGTTTTCCTAAATAGTGTCTTCCTTTGAGGTGGTTCTATGGTTTTAGGTACTCTTAAGAGTATTATTTGCATCATAATGTATTCTCCTCTCTCTGGATTTGCATGCCTTGAAGTTGTTGTGTGGTAAGAGGATACAATCTGACTACCATCTTCTTGTGTCAACTAAACCCTTCTATGTCCTCCTTGAATTTTTGTACCAAGCTTCTCATGACACATGAAGGATTGATGCCCAATTTGGTTACATGTGAAACACTTACTAGTGAAGAAACTGGGTCCTCTTCCACAAAAGTTTCCCCTACAGTTTGATCTTCTACCTTTGAAAGTACCCTTACTGCTTGATTCTCCCTCTGATTCTTGATATCTAGATTCACCTTAGTTACTTGGAAATGATCCTCTACCATTGAACCTACCTCTACCTCTGAAATTGTTCCCTCTACCTATGCTATTTTTTTCTCCTTTTCTTTTTTTTCTTCTTTTCACCCCTTAGTGCCATTTAGTAGCACTTGTGTACAGTCTCAGGGCTAAACAAACTGAGTTCATCTTGGATACTAAATCTGAGATCATTTAAGTACCTTGCCAATTTTTTCTTCTCATTATATGGTATATTTGATTTGAGATTCATCATATGTAACTCCTCTATGTAGGAACTAACATCAAATTCTTTTTTCTTAGTTTTTGAAGTTTCCAATGTAGAAACACCTCATAGTCCTTAGGGACAAACTATCTCTTAATCTCAATCACCATCTTCTTCCAAGTAGTGATAGGGTTTTATTTCTTATTCTACCCTTTAATTTTGTAGGAATTTCTACCAACTAAGAGCTGAACCCTTCATCTTATATTTACCCAAATTCACCTTCTAGTGTTCAGACAACTCTTCACACTCAAAATAGTTATCCAAAGCTTCTATCCACTGCATCCATTCTTTTGGATTCGTCTTACCATAGAACATTGGTAGATCAAGGTTTTATTTCCTCCCAACCCTTTCAAGCACTTCTAGGAGGGGTATATGATCAGAATTTATCTATCCTATGTCATGGATGGGAGCTTCTTCTTCTTCTTCTGACTCCCCTACAACACTTCTTCTTAGTTTCTTTTCAACCTCTCTATCTCTTCTTCATTCCTCTTTCTCCTAAGATCTTGTTCTCTCACTATATTTTCCAATTCAACATTGGTTATCCTTGAGGTGAATTATTATTCCCCTTGGTCTTCTTCCCTATCTCCCATAGTGAAAATTCCTTGCCAAAGAACAGTCCTAGTGCTATCATACCACTTGATGCAAAGAGTATAGTGGGAAAGCACAAAGATGGGCTATTACTTCTACAACCCTTCAAATTGGAATTTTTTCAAATCCAAGTCCATAAACCTTGTAAAAATATGGATTCCTTACTCCCTAGGGGTATTTGACACTTCCTTTACCCCAATGGTCACTTATAGGCTTTCCCAAAAATCTTCCAAAATTGGGATTTCAAGACACCTTCCCTAAATAAAGCTAAAATGTATAAATATTCACCAGTGACTTCAAATAACCAATATAAGGGTTGGGAAACTTCACTTAGGCCATTAGTAAAATGAAATACCCAACCAATTGATTCCTCAACACTCACAACAATAAGATCTCTTATTGTTTTATGAATCCTTGTAGCCTTTTCTAAGAGGTTTTTCTTAGGTAACTTTTGGTAATGGAAGGGTCATAATGAATGAAGGATGTTTTTAAGTACCCTTTATGGAGTTTCTACAATATACAAAGTCCCAAATTCCAATTCTACTCCAGAATCACTAAACACTCACAAAGTTCATAGACCTAATTGGCCAAAAGAGGCTTGGATTACAAAGAAAGTGGTTAAGGATGGGTTCACGGAATGGATGTAGGGTTTGGGAAGTATTCTCCTATATCTAAATGGTTTAAAACAACCTTTCAATTTTTCCTCTCATTAAAATTACTTGTTTGCACACATCGACACCTACTTGACTGATTAAATACACAAGGATATTTAGCCTAGTGCTTGATGGAAAAAGGACCAAAAATATAGATCTCAACTTGAACCTATAGAATCATTATAAGTACATCCCTAACTTGCATTTACCAAGAGGAAATGAATTTCCACTTGATAAATGTAAAGTTAGGGCTCCATTTGTACAACATGCCCAATTTTAGGGCTTTCCTAGACCATGTTCACCAAATTGCTTCTAACTTGCACAAATAAACTCCAAATGAAATAAAATTAAATGATACATAAATAAGATTAACTAGGCTATCTGTACATGATAATAATTTAGTCCTACTAATCCATACACATCCATGCACATAGAAAATGGTTAGGAAATATAGTTCTTTTAATTCAAAAATACATCAAAACTTTGTACACATCTTACAACCTTGTTGGAGAGGCATGAACATGTTCAAATACCTTCATTCCATGGATACAACCAACCCATGTATGGTTATGATTGTTTTAAACTAAATTCAAACTTCTTGACCAACTTTTGGAAAGTTACTTAAGCAACATTTTGACCACATTGCAACTTTTGCATTTTTCAACATTTTGAACCCAAATGACTTGGATTGGATTCCTATTACCTTGACATGATCAATTATGATCAAAATGATCCAAAATCCTTTGAAACAAAAACCATACACTCAAAATGCCTAATCACACCTAATAAATGTAAACTTAAGGTCCAAGTGGAATTAGGTGTCCCAAGTTTTACAGATGTACCATAGAGACCCTTGACCACACAAAGTCGATCAAAAAATAAGGTGGATGATCTTAAGGATCCATCCTTATTACAATCAAATTAAAACCAAATGAGAGAGAGAGAGAGAGAGAGAGAGAGAGAGAGAGAGAGAG
>MU227532.1:949122-960389 GCA_018584345.1 Thuja plicata | reverse complement strand
AGAGAGAGAGAGAGAGAGAGAGAGAGAGAGAGAGAGAGAGAGAGAGAGAGAGAGACCCTAGGTAAAATAAGATCTTGTTTTTCCCTAGAGGAAGAAGGAATGAGTGATGATGAATGTAATGAAACTAATAAGGATGATGAAGAATTTAATTTCAATCTTGTCAAGGAAGAAGGTAATAATTATAATAGTCTTAAGTTTTCTAGTTCTCTAATTTCTATTAAAGAGGATTATTTTAGATCTGAAGATTTTTGTCTTTCTACTATGACTAATGATTTTTTTGAAGAGAAAGATTTGGTCACTCAAGTTGTCAAAGAAGATAAGTAGGTGAGTGATAGTGGATGCTCTCATCATATGACTGATGAAAAGAGAAAATTCATAAGCTCTGAGAAGTATGATGGTGACAAAGTGAAATGGGGTGACAATTCTGGATCAAAAGTAGAGGCTATATTACATCGGATGGGAAAAAACACTAATACTGTACTATATGTAAAAGGTTTGAAACATAATATACTCAGTGTTGGTTAGCTAATGGACAAGGGATATGGTTTTCATTTCAAAGATGACTTGGTCAAGATCTTAAATAATTATGGAAGGGATATTTCCACAAAATCCAAGACAAGAGGTAACATATTTCTTTTCAATAATGGTCAAAAGACTTTTTTGATTGCTCAAATAGATGGAATTTGGTTATCACATAAGAGGTTTTGTCATGCGAACTTTGACAACATTATTTTTATAAGTTCTAATTTTTCTGTTAGACATTTTCCTAAGATGATGAAGCCTGCTAATAGTTTTTGAAAGGAATGCAAATAGGGTAAGAAAACAAGAATTACTTTTCACTCTAAGAAAGAAAATTTAAATGGATTTATTGATCTTGTTCATAGTAATTAGTGTGGTCCTACAAAGATTAGAATCCTACAAGGGGACATATTTTATGCTATTGATTGATGATTATTCAAAGATGGTATGGGTGACCTTCTTGAAGAAGAAGTAAGAAGCTTTTGGTAAGTTTAAGGTCTTCAAGTCAATGGTTGAAAATCAGTCTGGCCTTAATTTGAATAAGTTGAGATTAGGCAAAGGTGGAGAATTTTCATCAAATGAGTTTAATGCCTTCTGTGAGATGCATGAGATCAAGAGAAATTTGTCTTGTCCTAGGAATCCACAACATAATGGTGTAGCATAGTGGAAAAATAGATCAATTCTAGAGACTTCTAGGACCATGATGCTCGAGAGGTATGTTTCACATAAGTTTTGGAGACAAGTTGTGAGCACTGTAGTATACACTCTTAACCAGGTGCAGATCAGAGAAGGAACTAGTAAGACATTTTATGAGATTTGGTTTGGTCATGTGCCTACTATTAAATAATTCAAAAAATTTGGTAGTAAATGTTATATAAAGAGTGATGGAGATATAGGAAAGTTTGATGCAAGGAGTGATGAAGGTATATTCCTTGGATATTCTACAAAAATAAGATCATATAAATGTTATTAAAAAAATACTAAAGAAGTTAATAGAAAGCATAAATGTCAAGGTGGATGAAATTCTTGAAATTTTGACAAGACCCAAGGAATATGAACATTAAAGGGATAGTAGTGATCAGGCACAACTTCAAAAAGTGAAAATTTTAAATCCAAGTATTACAACAAATGCTGAAGATGAAGCCTATACAAGAGGAGAAGAAGAAGAAATTCAAAAATTAGAGACAAGGAAGAAAACTCCAAGATGTGTAAGACTAAACCACAATTAAGGACATATCAATGGTGATAGAATTTAGGGATTCCAGATAACAAGAAGATTTTTGCAAGCTCAGATATTCTTGATATCACACACTAAACCCAAGGATTTATTAGAAGCCTATAAATATTATTATTGGGTTGAAACAATGAAGGAAGAGTTATCATAGATTGAGAAAAATGAAACATGGATTCTTGTTCCAAGACCCAAAGAAAAGAATGTTATTGGTACTAAATGAGTATTCAGGTATAAGATAAATTAAGAAGGAGAAGTAGTGAGAAATAAGGCAAGGTTGAAGTGAAAAGGTTACTCTCAGATAGAAGGAGTTGATTATGAAGATAAATTTGCATGTGTTAAAAGATAGGAAGCAATTAGACTATTTATAGCTTATACAACCCATAAGAACTTCAAAGTCTATCTAATGGATGTCAAGTCAACATTCTTAAATGGTGAGTTATAAGAAGAGGTATACATAGAGCACCCTGATGGTTTTACACTAAGAAAAGATCATGATATGGTGTGCTTAATAAATAAAGCTTTGTATGGACTAATTCAAGCCCCTAGCGCATGGTACTCCAAATTGGAGAATTATTTGACCAAGATTGGATTCAACAAAGGTACAACACATAGAAATCTATATTTGAAAATTGTTAATGAAAAAAAATATTATTGTAGAAGTCTTTATTGATGGCATTATCTTTGGTGGAGATGATAAGTTAAGTAAAGAGTTATCATTAGAGATGTAGATTGAATTTGAAATGTCCATGATAGGAGAAATGAAATTATTTATAGTACTACAAGTTACTCAATCAGGCAAAGGAATTTTCATTAATCAAGATAAGTATGTGAGGAAATTGCTAAGAAAGTTTGGGTTGGATGACTCATAATGAATGGGAACACCTATGGTGATAGGATGAAAGATAAGAAGAGATGATGAGTCCACTAAGATAAATCAGTCAAACTCCAAATCAATGGTTAGTAGACTACTATATTTAACTTAGACAAGACCTGATATCATTAATTCAGTTTGTCTTGTTGCAATATTTCAAGCTAATCCCAGACACAATCATGAAGTAGTAGTAATAAGAATATTTAGATATTTGAAATTGATGGAGAGAAGAGTATGTAGTCAGATTGGAACCAAGTAGAGAATGTTCCCAGGGGGAGCATAGATAGAGAATAGGTTATTAAGTAGTAAATAGTTAGACATACTTTTAAAGATAATGATCTATTGCAGATATTGTTGGTAGTACTATTGGTTTCTGATTACATTACTATGTTATATTGTTCTTCCCATCAAATGTTTCCATAAATTCCAAAGGGGGATATTTTTGGAGGGTTGGATGTGTTTTTATTAATTTCAATATGTCTACTATGATTTTTTTATCGTCTACTATTTTTCTTGGATGTTTAGTGTGAAGATCATATGGTGTTGATATTTGTTATGACATTTGGTTGACAAATATGCAGTTTTGCAAGTAACACAAGATGTTCAGATGATTGATGAGAAAAGGTTACTAAAGATGAGGATTTTTGAACCTCATGGGATGTCTAATAGGTTGTCTAAATAATTCATGTTAATTTTGATTTGCTGACATGATGATTCGATCAAACTATGATGTTACAAATGAAGACTTGTTATGTTGTTGATTTCCAGTGCTATAGAGTTACAGAGATTGCTTTCATGAAAGTGTTGTAGATGATAAATTTGGTTACATAGATGGGAATGTGTTAAGTAAATAAAAATATTTCTACCATTTAAATGGTTTCTGATTCTAATGATCCGCAAGGTAGTTACAAGTATTTTAGTGAAGGGTGACACTATTCTTGAAACTTTATCATAAGATGTTGGTAGATCCGATGGGTGTAATGGATTTGTTTTTTTGTTTGAGATTAATGATGCCTTAGGATGATCTTGGATTATGTTCCTGATGAGTTGGAAGTTTATATTTATCAAGGTGACTAATATCAATGAATCTAAGTTATGTTTTTGTTATCTAATCCAACATGATTAAGGAAAGATTATAAAATGGCTTATAAGAGATCAGTAAAACATTTTATGGATATGATCAACATCTCAAGATATTACTAATGGATCTAAGGGATGTTGGGAAAGTGCATAGATATATTTATGGTTGATTTTTCATTCCAAATAAAGGATGGTTAGAAATTAGGTCTTTACCCACCTAGTTCTTGATAAATATAGTAAATTAGGGGTTGTCTGGTGTGCCATATGTATGTGCCGGTGTTTTAGAGATTGTGGAACTAGGTGTATGCTAGTAAATATTTTTTGTAGATCTACTGGAGGGTAAATATCTTTTCTATGATATGGTAGAAATAATTGCATCAAGGGATTTGACTATACTAGAAAGGAAATCACAATCGAATAGTAGGTTGCTACTATACAATTCATGAATTAATCAAATTGGAGTTTGAAAAGTGTTTGTAGGTAAGAAAGAATTTCAATTGTAATTGTAAGTTAGTGTGAATTCCTTAGAGTGGGTGCCCAAGGTGAATTTAGCAGTGAACTTTGGGAATTCTACTTGAATGCATGGACATTCCTCATATTGTAATAAGCTATATTTCTAACAAGGTATCCATTTTATTGTGGGTATTATCCCCACCATAGTTTTCACCCTATTTTAGGTTTCCATAATAAAAATATTGTGTTATGTGGTGTTGATTTATTTTCATTTATCTTTACATAATTTAATTTGGGAAATCAGTAATAATAGTTTATGTGATCAAGGGTTTTATGCTCGAAGGATCTTAGAGTTTTGAAGTTTAATTATTTTGGTAGAAAATGATTCACCCCCACCCTCTCATTTTCTTTTTACCTTTTTCCCATAGGAGGAAATGCCTTATGAACTTTGAAATATATTATTTAAAGATATTAAAAGAAAATATGCAAGATAATAGAGTTAAGGAATCCAAGACAATGCACAACATACAAATGAGATAGACCTGAGTGTAGATCATCCCAAGTTGAAAGTAGAATCTTGTAGAGTTTTACTTTGAGAGGTTGTGAGAAAAGGGATATACCTAGCAAATGATGTGGTTCTTAGGGAAGTGTGTTAATAAATGTTTGAAATGGCTATGGAAGTTCTTCCAATAATTGTGGATCTAGATTTGGGATATGTATAGCATGATAATGGTCCCTCATTGTTGTAAAGTGGATCATGCTTCATGTTTTTGGTCTCGGTATCACATTTAATATTTTTCTCTCATCTTGATGGTTTTTTTTTCTCTGTGTGACCTATGTATTTAATTTTTATCTCTTATCTGGTTGGGTCCATGTTATGTGTAATATGTGTTTTTTTCTAGATGTTTATGGCATGGGACCTTATTGTAATTTATTTTTTCTATGGTCTACTTTTAAATAATGCGTAATATGCTTTTAACATTAACAACCTTGTTGTATAGTCCAATGATTTGTTGTGTATATATATGTATAGTGTGTGCTTTGGAAAAAAGGAAGAGCGTGTGGTGTGTGATTGAGTAAAGAACTATAAGCAAATTTTTAGAAGAGAAGAGATCAATTTGTGTGGCTGCTATGGTAGAGAAGAAAAGGCAGTAAAAATATGGTTATGAGGCTGACACTATTGTGCAGATAAAGTAAATTATCAGGAGAATTTATCTATACCTATTGTGAATATTTGTATGTACCCTATCCCTAGGAAAGTGAGTCTTGGGCACACAATTTCTTTGTAGGTTCTTTCTACTTCGGCAGTGAGGCTTTTTTTTGCAAGTCCACAGCAATCGTCTCCTATATGTAGTCAATATTGTATTGCCAGTGAGCTTCTAGTTGCAAATCTAGAGCAATGAGCTCCTTCTATGTTTGTAATCAGACTATGTAAATCAATGAATTATAGTTGTGGGAAAGCACTCACCATGGTTTTTCCATGTTTTGGTTTTCCACATATAAAAATATTGGTGTTCATGTGTTGTTTTTTCCTTTAATTAGTTAATTAATGTTTTATATTGTGGTGAATATTTCAAAGTTAGGTGATTCATCAATTGAGAATTTGGTTCATGCCAATTCGCCCCAACTTGCCCTCCTCTAAGCATCTAGATTGTGTTTAAAATGTCACTCACAAATGAATAAGGAATGAAAAAACAATAACTTGTGTGAATCGTTGATATTAACACTATTAAGCAATTTAATTTTAACTAAGATTGAAGGATACACTTTTTGGTTTGGATCATAACGTGTCTATCTGGTATTTTTCTTTTTGAAATTACAACTGTTAAAGGAGAATTTTTTATTTGATGAATATTTTCCTATAGGGAAGAATATATATCACTACTTGAGTGATTTGGATTACAAAGACATTGCATGCAAAAACTAATTCTTTGATCTCTAGAAGTACCTAACTTCAAGATACATAATCCTAGAAGACTGTGTAGAAATATACAGGTATAACATTAATTTTTTGGTTGACGTAAATCACTGATTCATGGAAGAAATTTTACCTATAATTTAAATATTAATTGGTTTTAGATATAAAATTAGCATGTAATATTGTGTGATAAATATATAAGAATTTCTCAAGTGTCTCGTGGACTTGAAAGAATACAAGTTTGGAACTTTTGAAGAACTGTTTGAAACAACTAGTGATGTTTTGGAATGTGTTTCTCCAAAAACATCTACCTCCAGAAATAAAATATATAAAAGATCTTTGAGGCCTCCTCTATGGTCTCGATGAATAAGAAGGAAATAGAAAGCAAGAACGAGATAATAGTGATTGTTTATGTTGATGAACCTAAACCTATCAAGGATAATGGTAAATAGAAAGAAGTTGTGACTACACAAGAAAAAATACCTAGGGAACACTTTGATTATTTTTATAAGGACACCTATGATATGGACAATGTGTTACCAGAAATTGGAGAGCCTGATGGAATAAAAAATGGGTGTTGAAGAAGAAAGGTGACTCTTCAGAGGAGAAGTTAACTGATTATATCAAGGAAATGAGAACTTGTATTAGTGTTGTTACCAACATGAAAAAATATTAAATTAGATGGCATGCTGCCACTAAGAAACATAAGGAAAAGATTGAATCCTTTGAGTCTGAGTTGAATAAGTTGGTTTTTAATCTGATATCTTTGTAGATAGGGATGATGTAGAAAGAAAAAGGATCAATTCAGTACAACTAGAACTTATATAGAAAAAAGAGACAAAGATTTGATTATGTTTGATATTTTTGGAAAGTCAAGGAGATTGTAGAAGTTAAACTAGATCATTTTGTGAATCTACTAGAAGAAGAGGAGAAAGAAAAATCATCAAAATTATATGACTTAGCTAGTGTTATTGACTTGTTGGTGTAGTGGAATAGTCAGAGTTAAATTCTTCTAACTACGATCAATCATTAGAAAGCCTTCCATCTATAACGCAAAGTGAATTACAAGGAAATTTTCCCTTGAAGGAAATTTTTTTTACATTTTTGTCTTTCCATATGGGTTGTCAGTAATGTCAGCACACCTTTGTTGGCTTATTTTGTTATATATCTTAGACATTTAGTGATACAAATGATACTATTTCAGTTTGTGTTTCTCTGCATATACAGATATAGGTACAAGATTTTAATAACATATTTTTGTACATTTAATATTTCTATATTTTGGATTTTACAAGTTTTGGTGCTTCAAGAAGATTGTAATCTTTTTTGGTAACATAGTTTTCTAGTCTCTCTATTCCTCCTAAAAAAACATGTGTTCAACATGTCTGCATTTCTTCATATGGAAATAATTATATTTTTCTAGGACAAGGTTAAGAAATGGATGAAATGTATGTAATCCAAAATTGATACCAATATTTTTTGTATTCTAGATGACTCTTGGAAGGAAAGAAAGCAGTACACTTTGGGTGTAACATGTAATAAATTATCTTAGCTGAGTACTCAATGTAGCATGTCCAGTTGACATGGAACTTTGTTAAACCCCATATATATGTGCTCTATGGACATACTCTAGAGATATTCTTAATAGAATTAAAATATAGAAAATGGATCTGTGCAAAGGATATACATTGATACGTAGCAGGAACATATGAAGGTTCCTGATAAATAGATTAAGTGTGTAAAGTTTGTATTTTGAGCTTCAAAGGAATTAATTTGTGCATACATTAGATGCAATTGTAATAGTTCATTTTTGTTTACACATTATACATTAGGAACTTATCCCTTTGGAAATGAGCCTTTATATCCTAGGTAGTAAGCTCTCTAAGAGTGAGTTGTCTAGTGACCATTTTTAATATTCTATCAATACTTATACAATATTGAGAGTTAACCCTCTCCATGGTTTTTCCCATTTGGGTTTCTAGAATAAAAATATGGTTTTATTTTTTTCATGTGATATTTGTGTTTCAATTGAATATTTTCTGTTCTATGACGGTTAAAAGGAATTGAGTGATGAACTATAACTAATTGAATTTTTTAAGATGACAAAGTTGATGATCACTGAGATGCAGAAGGTATATGCATGACATTAAATCCGTTAATGTATTGTATTATAATTGATGTAAACTTGATATGGTATGATTTCTCATATACATATTGTCACAACACTTAAATATCTAAAGAGACAAAGTTTTTTTTTTCGGTAATCATGTACACCAAGTGACAGTAAACCTCAAGGGACAGTGAACCCCAAGCATAGAAGTTCACAGTATTACCCGACGAACAACGTTACCCAAGAAAGTGATACTCAAGAAAGCATGACCAAGCTAACTGTAGTTGTCACTAAATAGAACTAAAGTTGATGCTCGAGCTATCTGCAGTAGTCATTGAGAACAACTGAAGTGTTGAACAATGAGAACTAAAGTTAGAAAAATGACAAAAACAACTTAGCTGGCAGGAGCTAAAGATAGAGTTAACTATTTCATTACTTTGTTTTCATTGATTAGTTAAAAGATAAAGATAAGAAGGAGATTTGAAGCATGTTTTATTCTTGAAAACAAGGAGAGATTTACAGGTTAAAAACTAAAGTAAGCATGATGAACTTTACAGATCAAGAAGTGATCAATGAAGAAAACAAGAAGGAAAAGAAATGGTGAAATCATGTCTATATAAAGAGACAAGTAATTCATAAGAAATGGAGGAAGAAACAATGAAATGCTAAAGAGAAATTTTGTGAAGATGGAAATCTTCATACATACCTAATCATAAAAGATAAAGGACAGACCTAAATTTTTCTGCAGACACCGAGCAACAGAGAAGAAACAACATTCACCAAGTAGAAAGAAGTGGAGCAAAGGAACATAAGAGAAACATTGACCAGAAAGGTATTATGAGCTTACAATAGATATGAACATCTACAAGAATAAGTTGTATTTATCAATAGATCATATACTGATTCTTTTTAACCATTGATTCATAAAATATCTTAACAGAGTAGGACCTAATCATCCTTTATATATTGAGATACATCCCAAGGAGTATCAAAAGGTTTTCATGTTGATAGCATAGTGAATGCTAGGTCAAGTGATAAAATATAAGTTATAAATCCTCTAACAAGGTCACACTTAACAGCGTGTGTGTAACCTTTAACAGGGTTGGCTCTTCACTGAGCTCACTTCAGAAGAGTGAAAATTTTGTGTTACCAGTCCCAAGCGGTTTTTCCCTTAACATGGTTTTCACGTTAAAAATCCATGTGTCAAATGTGTATATGGTTCATTTCTTTGATGTTTTCCTTTACACATTACTAAAATAGGAATGATCAGTAAACACTAAGTTATTTACTGTATTTCGGTAAAGACTAGACTGATATTTGGTAAAGCTTAAGGAAAAGGATAAAGAGTATACTTCAAGCAGTTTATTTGATAAGATTATTTAAAGGAACACATCTTGTAGGACTTTTCATATAACTAGAAGTTTATATTTGTGGTATAAAGTTTTTGGTTGACTATTGGATTAAATTTTTAGGCCACTGATTCACCCCTTCCCCCCCACTCTCAGTTATTCTAACATTGAGGAGAATTGAAAAAATTAGATCTAAATGCTTATAGAGAATATTGATTCACCCCCCTCTCAATATTCTAGTTGTTCAAAAATATAGGCCTATAACACATAACTCAATTGGTTATGTCAATCTTTCATAGGCTTATTTTCCATCTTACACAAGATCTGTTGAATGCTCTTGTTAGAAGCCTCAACTTTGCTATTAGACTATGCATAGTAAAGTATAAATAAGTTGTGTTATATAAAATTTCTTGAGGAATTTCTTCATTTCTTTATTTTTAAAGGATCTACCATTATTTGAGATCATGGTGGAAGAAAATATGAAATGAGAAATGATGTTATTCAGAATAAATCCACAAATTTCTTTAACGATGGTGGACCTTTGTAGAACCACTTTGACCCACTTTGTGAAATAGTCAATAACCATTATGATTAAGGCATGCCCTTTAGTATATGAGGGAGATATATTTATAATGATATTAAATCCACAAGTTCAAAATTGCCAAGGAGAAGTCTAGGTTTGGAGTGACTCTATAGGAGATCGAACTGGATTATTGTATTGTTGACATTGGGGATATTTATTGACAAAAGAAAAGGAACCCTATTCCATTATTTTTCAATAGTATCCCATGCAAATCAAAATATTTACTAAGGATATACCACCAATGTTCCCACTTGTGAAACTTTAAAGGGATTCAAAGAAGGAAAGGGGTATCTCATCTTTAGTAAGACATCACAAGAGAAGACCACTATAGGACCTATGATAGAGAACATTAGGCCCCATTTTTTTGACATAATTCAAGCAAAATTGGTAGCGCAAATTCTAATTTTGAAGGTAATCCACCATTTGTTTGTTAAGTTGCAAAACCTGGTTCTGACGTCGAAACCTAGATTTGACCCAAAAATGGGCAGTGTGATCTTCCCACTGAAAAGGTGGAATTCAAAATGGAAACTGGGTTTTCAGTGTTTTTGGACTCCATTTTATATATTTTCAGGTCCGGAGTCTTCACATTTTAAAAATGTGGTTTGAAAATAGGGTTTCATTTTCCGCTGCCAATTCTACTTAAGCGTCGTTCATCTTCAAACACAGCAGAGGGTTTCATTTGTCGAATGCCATTCTTCATCTTCAAACATAGTAGGGTTTCATCTGTCAAATGCCATTCTTCATCGTGCAGAGGAAGTGGAGGATTACCATGAGTTTTATGCTTCAGCAGTGTATTGTATTTGTGTTTAATTATTTTGTTGATGCTTCTTCATTTGGGATTGATTAATGGTTTACCTATTTGTGCTTCATAATTTGTAGTCTTTCTTTATGGTTGGAACTGATATCACACTACAAAATAACATCCAATCTCCACTATTATGATCATTTCTTCATGAGGAACAATCTGTATCAAGTAATCCGTATGGTTGTATGAAGAAAACACAATTTGAAATGCCGACATATAATTTTCTGTGTGGATCTTGTCTTATATCATGAATAATATCACATGCCTTGAGATGAACTGTTGTCATTTTGTTTATAACTGTCACAAACCTCTTTCACAAATTCTGGAAACTAACTACCACTCCTT
>MU227532.1:900583-917696 GCA_018584345.1 Thuja plicata | reverse complement strand
TGTGGATTATAGTTATCATAATTTGACATTTCAAATGCAGTGAGTCTGCCTATCAGATTTTCCAGATTCAGATTATTGTTAGGAGTACATCTCAATTCTTGAATTGCTAAAACTCTAATAGCATATATAGGAAGTAAAGTCCACAGTACCTTGATCATAATGGTGTTCTCATCAATAGTTCCATTAGCCCCTCTAATGGCATTTACAACTTCATTTATTCTACCATAGTACTGAATACCATTTTCTCCTTCTTGCATTTTCATCTCATCAAACTTGACTCTTATACTTTTTGATTTATCTCTCAACACATTTGTGTCTCCACCATAGACAGTTGCAAGTTTGTCCCACATCTCTTTTGCATTTATGCAGTTCTTTATATCATCAAACTTTGAATAGCTCAATGAGGAGGCGATCTCCAACATTGCTTGATTGTGCTCTTGTTTTTCTCTTAGTTGTACAGCTGAGAGAGGAGTAGAAGGTAGTACATAGGCATGTTCAATAAGTCACTTAGCATCATCTCCAATACCAGCCAAATGTAGTTTCATCAAACTTTGCCATACAGGGAAGTTATCTTTGTTCAGCTTCGGAACCTCCTTCTTATACATCTTGATTTTTTCGCTCCAAGTACCTTCAAACTATTTTCAGGAGACCAAAGCTCTGATACTAATTGTTAGAATGAATTTAGAATAAATGAGAGGGGAGGGGTGAATCAGTTATCCTTAGATCTAGATGTAGAAAATAAAAGCTTTCTATACTTTAGATCTACTCAGCAGAAGTAGCATAAATCAACAACTTTAATCATGCAGTTTATTGTCAATTGAAATTAGCTTGTAGTAACATAACAGTAAAGAAAACCATAAGAATTCACACAAGTTGACACAAGTATTTAATGTGGAAATCCAATATGGTCAAAACCACCAGTAACATGCTACCAAGTTTCCACTCTTCCGAAGTGATGCCCTATGAGGAGCCAACCCTGTTAAAGGTTACAATAACACACTGCTCGGTGTGACCTGGTTAAAGGATTTAATCACCCTGTCAAGAGTGGCCTTGTTAGAGGACTTAGAACATTCCAATCTGAATGTCACCTTGTTATAGGATTTATACAAATGACTGTTAAGTCAACCTTGTTAGAGGATTTAACTAATACAATGGTAACAAAGTAATAAGAAGTTGTGATTTGGTACATACAACTTGCTTTGCAAATTCAGATCTAATTACAACTCTGATGTTAACTTACTGGATAACCTACATTGTCATTTCAACCTTCTGATCTGCTTGGAAATCTATCAAGCAATCACATATGCAACACTCTACCTCTACCTTTTCCTTCTCTGCTAGATCATGCCAAATAGTAAATCAACTATGCAAACTTTTTTCATACACACATAATGAATAACCCCTTGAGGCTATCATATACCTATTTGTCTAGGTCAGATAACTCTTTTTCCACTTAAACAAGATCGTAGATCTTAGGTTACGTCAGATCCAATAGATCATCCCATCTTTGCATTTCATTTACTTCTCCAAAGTAGTCTCTAATTAAAGCTTGAAACCATGCATTAATTACAGTTACCCATACATTAAATGACATGGATCAATCTTTAATTAACACTACATATCCCAATAAAATCAACTAAGTCGGCCAGAGATCTCAAATCTCATCATTAATCCAATTACTGTAAGTCAACCAACATCACTGTTTCCACTCAGAAATTTCAATGGTTCTCAGCATTGAGCAACTTTTTTCTCATCACAAGCAACTTTACTCGGCACAAGCAACTTTGCTCTTCATAAGCAAATTTGCTCAGCACAAGCCAAACTTGCTAGGCACAGAACAACCAGAAAAATTGTCTTTGAAAGATAAACAACAAATTACTTTGCCAGAGTGCCAACTGATCAAGTACCCTTTGAATTTCCTTAACTCAACCATTCACTTGGTCTTCTTTTTAAATCTTCTTCATCAACAATAGATATGGTACTCAAACAGATAATAATAGTCTCACCAATTAAGGTTTGACATCAATGAAAAAATAACAATTGCTTGCAATGTCACTTTCCAACAAACCTTTCTTGTACCTTTCCTATATAATGTGAAGATTCCTCTTCCACTCATTCAAAGACAAACTTATCTATGTACATAAAATAACATGATGCACTAACATGTCAAATGATGAAGTGTAGTTTGGGGACAAAAAGTGTTGCTCATAATCTTTTGCAGCAGAAAGAATTCCTGGAATATGTTTTAATTGAACCTCAACCAAATCCTACACCAACCTAAAAGTCTTCAGTAAAGCATCTCTTTGTCTCTGTATAGGTAACATCTCAGCCTAAAGCTGACCAAAATGGATTCTCTATTATCCATCTTTATCTTTGAAGTAATCATAGCTTATACCCAAATCATTTGACTCTAACTATATAAATTTAATTCTACCTCTAAAATTATTGACCAAACAAGGCCACCATAGACAATACCGATAACTATCATTAATTTATTTTATGCATTCTTTTGTCTCACCGATCAGTCTAGATAATATTTGTGTAGCATTAGTACATTTCTTCTTAATTGCCTTTTTGAACATTTTGTAATTCGCACTATCTTGCAACAATATTCTCTCTAAATATTTATCAAATCATATGTTAACACATCAAATACATCAAGAAAAATGGTTTTATTACGGATCAAATTCTCAGCTATAATAATTGAATAATCTTTGTTTTGTTCTCTGAAGACATACTAGACCACATGTTGCCAATTCTGTCAAACTCTCCTTCTTCCAACATTGTCTGAACTACATCTGAACCCATAGAGTTATATTTCAACAGGGAAAACTCACTCTTTTCCATTTCTTTTTCTTTCTTTTATTTTATTTCTTTTTCACTTTCTTCTTTTTACTCTTCTTCTTCATAAATAATAATAATTTATTTTATTTTTTTACTGATTTTCCTTCTCTTTGGCTCCAGAAGGGAACTGCCGATGACAACCTCTGATCCTCTTTTACAAAGGAGGAACTCTCCTCAATAGGAGAAACAATCACTGCACTAGACATAACCATATCAAAAGAAATATTTATCTCTAAATTTACAAAGTACCCCTTACACACATCTTTATTATTCAGAAACTTTAAATATCTGCAAATTTGTTTTTTGATAGGGACGTCTGACTTCCACTCAATTTTATCTCTACCGAGTAGAGATATTATAAAGAAAAACACCAGACACATCACTAGAGATTTTAACATTTTAAATAGATTTTCCAGTAATATACTACACAAATCAAATTGCATGTTTTCCTTTACCATTTTATGTGATAGATAAATAGCTATGGCATATGTAACACCTACACGATTTCAAAAATATATCTTATATGTTGGTCCATAGGCAACATATCTCTCCACTAGATCAACAAGGGTGTTAATAAATAGGTTACACTGATCTCTATCGATTCCAATCAAATCCTTCACCTCTTTTAATTTCACTAAATTCTTTCTCAGAAGAATCAAACACTATACAATCATGTAATCTCCTCAATTACCTCCTTCGTTACCACATAGGGTTTATCTAATAAAAAATTCTCATCCTTGAATAAGGTCAACATAAACAAGATAGATTCATTTTCTGTAAATGAGGGAAATTCTTCCCAAATATCTAAACCTATTGCACAATTTTTTTCAACCCTTCTACAAATAACCCTACTTCCAATTTCCCGATCTTCTCTTGATCAAATTCTTCTAATTCCACTCCTTTAAGCATTTTCAACATGGTGGCACCTGATTCTCGAGCAACCATTATTTATTCCATTTTTGCACTTGAACAATTTTTACCAATCACCCACTACCTCTGCAAAATTCTCAATTTGTATCGTCGCAATAGTGAAAAATGATTTGAAACATTATCTTTTTAACATTAACTTCTCATATTTACTTTTCCCACCTAGAATTTAAATCACTCACAAAATCAAGAACACAATGCACAACAATCAAATAAAACAAATATAATAATGATTTACTTATCAAAATATATCAGAGATGGGTGGTCCCACAATAGTGTGTCCCACTTTTTTGAACATCCTGATTTTTGCTAAAATTGCACATTTTTAAGAAAATATGATGATTTAAGCCTTGAAAGGTCCCATTTGAAGGAGCAAATTCAAAATGGCTGGATAAAAGCCTCTTGGATCAAAATCCCTTTGGTATAATCCCTCTACTCCTCACTCACACCTACAATCGAGTCTCCTTTGAACCCATCAAAATATTGACAAAAAGTCACTTTGACATTAACTTTTGGTGGGATCAAATAAATTCATTTAAAAAACCCAAATACAAGATGATAGTACTCTGAGAAAGATTTCAAATGATTATGAGTTACATATATATTGAGTTTATTAAGACTTTTCTTTTTAAGTTTTACTAAACAGAGGTTGTCTGACCATTTAGCAACTTCTCTGTTTGACGCTTCTAGAAAAATAGTAAATTACGGGAAAAAAATTATGAAAAACATCCAGGAAATAGGTAATTATGTTACCTTTCTATCAAAAAAAGAATAAATTAATTTCTATATATAGAGATAGAGTTAGAGCGATCAAAGTGAACCTATGTCCAAATTATAATTAATGTAACTTCATAACTCAATAAACTATTAAATATTCAACCAAATTGAATGAAACCAAATGGATTCTCTAGATATTTGTGTTACAAACCTAAATTCAAAATAATTACATTCTTATCAGTTTTATAAAAAAAGTTATGTTGATCAAAGTGAGTGTCACTCCTGAAAAATCTTGATTTTCAACAAAAATAATTTTTGAAGGAGAAGGAAAAAAGGATTCAAATAAATTCCAATTTTTTTAAAAAAAATATATTCATAAACTAGAAACAAAATTTTAAAAGTCACTAGTTTACATAATCTTCAAATTCTTACTGGTTTTATGATAATAGATGTCTGAAAGTGAAGTTTTTTTTTCAGAATGTTCATTTCAGTGTCAAAGTTGGCCAAAAAGTGGGACATAGTTTTGTGGGATCACCCAGATAGGATAGATGCAACTAGTATCACACTTAAGTAGGGGAAGTAATAGATTTATCATTTTAATACTCCCCTAATCCAAAGTAGTAGGCTCAGTTATCAGAAGAGCGATTACTAGGGTCTAATACAACATAATTCTCTTAACTACCTTCCTTCTTCTTCCATACCATGACTGTCTTCTAAGATTCACCTAAAACTATGACATTCTTACTAGTCCTAGTCTTTACCAAACCATCAACATATCTTCAAGTGTTAGAATAATGAATTTTATTACTACATTTGAAGTAATTGACCTTCGCTTGTTGTGATATTACTGATTGAATTCTAGATCTACACTGATTAGGCTTGCGACCATAATTTTTACATACATAGCAGTTTCCATGAAACATATTATTCATACCATTTATATTAATTGTATTAATTACTTTACTTCTACATTGATTCTACTTATGACCAAACTTATGATAGCTTAAACATTGAACACTTTGATCCTTCCTAATATTGCATTCAACAACCTTATAACCAAAATATTGCCTATGAAATAGTAACAATTAAAATATAAGTACCTTTGAGCATTTGTTTTCCTGACTGGAAGATCCTTCATGATGTTCTTGGATTCCTAACTTTTCTTGTTACCTCAAACATTGTTTCTACTTCAAATTCCTTATTTTTTCCTTTGTTCTTCATTTTTGAATATTTACCTATGAAACCTGAACCTTCCTTATCCTTGTGAATTTTCTACAGGGATAAGAGTTAATCCAAAATAGTGTTGCTTTCAAAAATCTTTGCTTCAGATCTCTACTTCTTTAATTATTGTTCCACCTTCTCATTTTCATCTATCTTTTGCTTGATAATGTTCTTCAAATTTTCTTCATTTTTCTTCCATTCTTCCATTTTTTTCTTGATATTATCCTTGAGAAGTTATTCAGTGTTTTTGCATTCATCTAGTTGTTGTTTTTTTTTAGATTTAACACATTTTATTTTTAATCCTTCAATTTGATGCTTGCTTCCTTGTGTCTTGCTTGGAATTGTTGGATATGTTCACTAAGCTTCAAGATACATGCATTCAATTCCTTAATGTTTTCTTTTACCTCCTCATTCTCTTATTTAGTGCACTCAATGTCATCCATCATGATCTATCAGTATTCATTAGAATAGTATTCTCCTTCTATATGTTCAAATATCCAAGATCTCCATCAAGTGGTTAAGCTTTGTCTTCAAGGGACCAAGCTCTGATAGCAATTATTGAATATGATGACTAACTAAGAGGTGGGGGGGGGGTGAATTAATTATTCCAAAATTATTTTCACAAACTTTACTGAAATGGTAAATACTTAAAAGAAATCAAAAACTTATAATAGCTATGAACATGAAAGCATAAAACATAAACACCATGAATACAAAAATTTACATGGAATCCCAAGATGCAAAAATCATAGAGAAACTGATTCTCATGAAAAGAACACCACTTAAGGTGACACTGGTTAAGATTATTTTTACAAGGGCTCGCTGTCGATTTTCTCACTGCGTTTAGGCTCACTATTAATTGGGATAACTTCACTAATACAAAAAGATCTTATAGAAAAAATTTGAACTGAAATAGTTACATATCCATATGCACAAGATAGTTCTAGTTATTTTCATAGTTGTATCTGAATGAAACATATCTATTTATAGATATTCTGCCAGCACCTCATTATCCTTCTAAAAAACCATCATTTCCTTTTGTTGCAAGCTTTAGTTTTGTCTTCACAGTAAACTTTGATCTTCCTAGTCCTACTCGCACAAATTACCACCAATGATGCAAAGACATATTTGTATTATATCACCTTTATCAATATCCTATATTTCCACACTCGATACAAAGTGATTATAACACACACACACACACACACACACGCACGCACACGTGCGCGCACACACACACACACACACACACACACACACACATGCATCTGATAACATGCCAACTTGAATTACAAAAGATATTACTTCATTGTTTAACACGCTAGAACTAGACCTAAAGAATAGGTCATACATATGAAATTTTTACTCCACGGTACCATAGGACTCCACAAATTTTGGGATGATGAAAATGCTACAACCAAGATAATGTCTTGATTAATGAAAGTCTCAAACCCACTTAATGATAAAATTAGATAGAACCTGTCTAGGAAAATAGAATATAACCATTATACCAAGAAGCATCTGATATACTACATGAATGTCTAGGTAACATGGATACCTAGAAGAATTCTAAAACACAGTAGCCAATTATATCTATGAAAGTGAAATTTGTGTACGTTTTTGTCATAAACATTCAATAGATCATTAAATTCATGGTTAGATAAATGAAATCACATAATGACATATAAACCATACTAAATTGATCTATTTCCTCCTAAATGATGTGAGTATGATTTCTCTTAGATTTTTCAAGCATTACTAGTTACCTGACTACACCAAGATGGAGGATTTGAACACAAATGCGTGATTAATCTCTGTGTTTTTTTTTTAATGCAAATAAGATGAAAACTAATCTAAAATGATGAAAAATGATAAGCAAATTGAGCTAGATGAAATCCATGATTCAATGCTAAAATCTAATATGCAAGATAAAGTAGAATGATTTGACTCACAATTAATCAAGAATAAATTAGCATGATAACAATACTATTCAATTGAAATATTCTCCTGGATGATCATATTTTGTCTATGATATTTGTATATGATTTTTTTAGAATAACTGAGAGGAGGGGGGTGAATCAGTGGCCTCAAAAATATTCCAACAAATCAAATCACAAATTTAGTACCACAATATTAAGCCTCTAGTTATCTTCAGTCCTACAAGATGAATGCCTTGAAATAATATTAACAAATAACTACCGCTTGGAGTTCACTGTTAAACCTTATTCTTACTATTTTACCGATTAGTAGTCTTTTATTTACCAAAATGCAGTAAATAACTTAGTGTATACCGATGAATCCAGATTAGATATGTGTAATGCAAAACACTAAAGTAATGACTCATAAAAACATTAACACATGGATTTTTAACATGGAAACCTTGTTAAGGTAAAAACTACTTGGGACTGGTAACCCAAAATTTTCACTCTTCTGAAGTGAGCTCAGTGGAGGGCCAACCATGTTAAAGGTTACAAACACACTATTATGTGTGACCTTGTTAGAGGATTTAAATAGAATAGTTTGTCACTTGATATTGGGCATCTCTATGCTAACTTTATGACCAAACCCAGTGTACTTTGTCAATTGGTATATGGCATCTCATGCTATATTCATGATCATAATTTTTGATACTCCTTGGAATGTATCTCAATATAGAAAGGATTGTTAAGCCCTTCTCGGTTAAGAGACTTTCTGATCCAATGGTTAAATTGAAATAGTAAATGATTTGCTCACATATACAACAATACTTTGCAAATTTTTAGATCTATTGTAATATCATAATACCTTACTAATCAATGTATATTTTCAGGACCTTTGCTCCACTTCTTTTTTCTCAGTGATGTTGTGCTTCTCTGTTGCTCGGTGTCCACAAAATTAGCTCTATTCTTCATCTTGATTGATAAGGTCTGATTCAAGACTTCTTTCTTCACCAGTTCCTCTTCAACATCTTCTTTCTCTATTCACCCCTTAATTCACAATGAATTAGCTTGTCTTTTTATAGACACGATTTCACTATTTCTTTGTTCTTGAATTTCTTTCTCTTGGCGTGATCTGCAATCTTAGCCAATCTTTCTTTAAAGCTTTACTCCAATTTTATCCCATAGATTTCTCTTTGAGAACTGGAATAAAATAAATTTAAATATTTCACTTATCTTTGGATTTTAACTTGTCGATATAAACAATATTAAAAACTAGTTAACTCCTTTAGCTCTTTCCAGCTAATTTTTTTGTTGTTTCTGAACTTCAGTTCCTTTCGGTGTTTTAAATCTTTGTTAGCTTCAGTAAACACTTCAGTTCTCCTCGAGCATCTCCGTCAGGGTTGTCTATCCATCCGACATCACTATGAAGTTCTTCTCATGGGTAATACTTGTGATTCTACTCATCGGTAATGATTTTTCAGTTTCTTTCTTAGGAAACACTGTGACTTTCCTCTTGGGTTTCTCTGTCCATCAGAGTGCACTACCTATCGGTGTTTGTAGTCACTTAGTGATTACCGATCTTTTATGTATTACTGAAAGCATAACCTTTATCTTTCTAATTCTCTGAAGTCTTTGACACTTATGTATATGACCAATTAGATTATATCAAGTTGACATCAATGAGAATATAATACATTAACTGATTTAATGTCTTGCATTAACTTTTGGTAGCTTGGTGATCATCAGTTTAACATATTCACACATTAAATCAGTTATATTTCATCAGTCTCTGCCTTTGGGATTGATGTTAAGACACTACATTATCACACTATATGATTACTAATACAATATAAAATATAATAGTTGTAGTTTATCGAACAACAACAAACTCCAATTGTGGCAAATGGAGCATGAGAGGGACGGAGGAGGAGGAGAGAAAGTGGGAGTTCAAATTTTGATATTTGAAACTGGCAGGAAGTTGGGAGCTAAGAGATCTGCTAAAGGATCAATGAAAGAAGGTAAAGAGAATGATGTCAGATCAGTGAAAAAAGCTGGAGGATCAATAGTGGTTCTGTCCAGTGGGGACAATGGGTCAGAAATGGCACCAGAGGTGAAAAATTCAAAAAATTCAAATGGTGGGGGAGAATAATCTCAAGGTAAGTCACATGATCTCTTAGTTAATCAGGGGAAAGGAAAATGGGTGGGTCTCTTTGGCATAAAAACCTCGGGTAATTCCATATTCCCTAAAGTGGATATTCTATCTAATGCACTGAAAGGCAATGTTGGTATTCAAATACCAGATCAGTTAGCTAACCAGACGGTCTCTATCATGGTCTCAACTCTGGTAGGAAAATTTCTGGGCCCTAGACCGAATATAGACCTAGTTAGATCCCTTATGGATAAAAAATGGAGGCTAAAAGGTCAAGTCAATGTAGTGGCCATGCCATAATATTTTTTCTCCTTTGTTTTATCTAATGGGGAAGACCTTTCAAAAGTCCTATGTGGGGGACCTTGGATGATGGGAAAATCTTCCCTTTCTCTGCAAAAATGGACAACAAGCCTATGTTGGAATAGTCCCAAAGATAATTGAGAGGGGGGGGGGGGGGGAANGGGGGGGGGGGGGTGAATCAGTTATCAATAAATTTAATTCTTTTCTCTTTCCTTAATGTAATTTGATATAAAGTAAATGCACATTCATATAACACAATAGAGTACTCAACAATTTGATTACGGGGAAACGGAAAAGGCAAAAACCCCGGTGGGAATTAGCACCCACAAATAACTGCAATACTTTATAATGATCCCTGTTAGAAGATCTTACAACCCTGTTAGGAGTTGATATTTACAATGCAAGAAGTATATAGACCTAGTTAAAGGTTAGACCCTGTTAGGAGTCTTTTACAGATAGCCCTGTTAAGGGTGAGGACTCACTTTCCAATAGCTCAGTGCTAAGATGGTGAAGGCTACAACCTTTAGTATAACAGATATACACTATATCTGGTAAATGAATTGTTTGAGTAGACCTATTGTCTTGATTAGTTCCAATGAATTGCAATCAACCTATGTTTCTTTACATAGATCTTCAACTTATTATCTCTTCCTTTCTACTCTTCTCTGTCTTTTATTTTTCACTTCATTTTTGACACTTAGTGAACATAACTGAACTACTATATGTATCTTCACAAAGGATAAGGTCATGATGGTATTTGGAAACACTTCATCATCTTCCTTGTCATCTCAACCAAGCATGCAATGCAAATTAGGATCACACAACTCAAAGTGAATAGACGCGATGCTTCACAAAGTCGGCTTCACCAAATTAACTCTAACATCATGATTCTGTAGAAACATGTTTAGCACCTTTGGATAATTATCTTTAACTCATAACTAAAAATGAATACAAACATGCATATCCCTAAGATAGGAACAACTCAAGCAACACTGTATTTATGTCGGCTCTTAACAGATAAACTTCAGAATCTGTAACTTCCATAACTGACTAATCATAACTCAACTAAAACTACATATCTGACTCAGGGTGAATGCACATAGCAACTAGAACATGTATACACCATGGAAATAAACATGCATATCTCTAAAGCATCTGTACTTATAATTTCATATAGGATACCTTCTGTTTATTATATGTTGTCATCAATGGCAAACATACAATCAATTATTTTCATAGAAGCAAATCTCCAACAATCTCCCCCTTTGACATTTATGGAAACATATGATATCATCAACTCAAAGTGTCTTCCTTCTTTTTAAAATATTCTCAATATCCTCATCAAAGGTTCCTCTTTACTGCTACTGCTCTATATACTCCCCTAGAGTATATGCTCCCCCTTACTAATACTCCCCCTTTGACATCAATGACAAAGGGTGTTAAACACCATTAAGCATAGGTACTACTCCAGAAGTAGAGCAGTCAACCATTCATCAGTCACCAAGGACTGAGGTTCTTGCTACAAGTTCTAATCAGACTCAAGAAAGGGAATTACTCCCAAATTCTCCCTGAGATACTCAAAAGTATCTTTTGATAGAGGCTTTGTAAAAATATCTACTAGTTGTTCTTTAGTTCTTACATAATTCAGCTTTACTTATTTGTCTGCAACTTTTTCTCTTAGGAAGTGGTATTTGATCTCAATGTGTTTTGTCTTTGCATGCATCAAAGGGTTCTTTGACATATTGATAGTACTAGTGTTGTCATAGTGAATAAAAATAGGATAATCAATCTGAATACCAAAGTCTTTAATCATCTATTTGATCCAAACCATTATTGAATATTTTAATGTTGTTGCAACATACTCAACTTCTGATGTTGACTGAGAGATACAATTATACTTTTTACTTGTCCAAGTGACCAACTTGTCTCCAAGAAATACTTCTCCTCCTGATGTGCTCTTTCTATCATCAACACAACCTGCCCAATCTGCATCTGTATACACATGAAGTTGTACGTTCTCTAAGTTAGGATACCATAAACCATAGTCTATAGTTCCTTTTAGGTATATGAATATTCTTTTTATTGCCATTGGATGATTTTTCTTGGGTTTAGCTGAAAATATTCCAATAATGCCAACTGCATTAGAATTGTCAGGTCTAGATTGAGTGAGATATATGAACTTTCCAATCATAGAATTGTATAGAGTCTTGTCAACTACTGTGGAATCATCATCTTTAGAAAGCTTGCATCCTGTTATCATGGGGGTGCTTACTGGTTTGCAATCTTCCATCTTGAAGGTCTTCAATATCTCCTTTGTCCATTTTTTTTACATTCAATCTAAGGAAGTATTTGATAGGTCCAATCATGCTCATTTCAAATTCACTTTTCATTTCTTTGGAGAATTCTGCACTAAGTTTGTCATTACCTCCAAAGATAATGTCATCAACAAAAATAGCAACAAGAAGTAGTCCTTCATCTGTCTCTCTTATAAATCAATTACAGTCTGCTACTCCTTTTCTGAATCCTATCTTTGTTAAGTAACCATTAAGTCTCTCATACCATGCTCTTGGGGCCTATTTAAGTCCATAATGTGTTTTATTTAATCTTCATACCATGTCTAGTTTATCTGAAAGTTTGAATCCTTCAGGCTACTTTATGTAGAATTCTTGCTTTAAGTCACCATTCAGAAATGTTGATTTGACATCCATTTGATATACCTTAAAGTTCTTGAATGTTGCATAGGCCAAAAACAACTTGATAGCTTCAAGTCTGCTCAGAGGGGAAAATGTATCAGTGTAGTCTATTCCTTCTCTCCGCGCATATCCTTTGCATACTAATCTTTCTTTGTTCCTTACTAATGTACCTTCTTCATTCATTTTGTTCCTAAATATCCTCTTAGTTCCATTCATGTTCTTGTCATGAGGTCTAGGGACTAGTTCCCATGTTTCATTCTTGATTATTTGATCTAGTTATTCTTCCATGGCACTTTTCCAATCTGAATATTTGCATGCATCTTCAACACTTAAGGGTTCAATCTATGAAATTAAGCATACCTCTTCTTCAGCGGTTGAACCTTTTTCTCTCAATCTTTTTAGGACTTTTACACCCTGATCTCCAATGATATCTTCCTTAGAGTGGTATTTGGATGTGTATCTTGAATTCTTAGGAGTGATACTTTCATCTATGATCTGTTATTCTTCTTTTCTTGGTTCCAGATTGTTACATGAAACATCAATACAATCAAACATTTCTTCAATAACGGTGTCCTTATCGATGGGTCTAGGATCATCTTCAATCATGAGAGGATAGTCATAATATCTTTCTTGACTCATAAACTTATCATCAATCTTCACATGAGTACTTTCAATGATCTTCTTTAATCTTAGATCGAAACATCTATAGGCTTTTCTTTTAGTAGAGTAACCAAGAAAAATACCTGCATCGCTTCTAACATCAAACTTACCAATGTTATCATCCCTCTTGATATAGCACTTGCTTCCAAACATTCTAAAGTATTTTAAAGTGGGTACATTACCAAACCAAAGTTCATAAGGTGTCTTGTCAATGCCTAGCCTCAATTGTATTTTATTGATAGTGTAAACTACTGTATTGACTACATCTCTCCAGTAGGTATGGGAAACCTTTCCTTCAATCATGATAGTGTACGCTATGTCAAGTATTATCATGTTCCTCCTTTCTGTTATTCAATTTTTCTAAGGGGTTCTGGGTGCACTTAATTGTCTTTTGATTCTATGTTCTTCACAGTAGTCATAAAACTAGTCAGAGGTGAATTCTCCTCCTCTATCAGATCTCAGACATTTTATCTTTAATCCAGATTCATTCTCAACCTTAGCTTTGAATACTTTGAACTTCTCAAAAGCTTCAGATTTTTCTTTTAAGAATTCAACCCACATCATCCTTGAGAAATCATCATCAAACAAAATAAAATACCTTTCTCTATAGTATGATCATGTTTGAGTAGGTCCACATACATCTGTATGTATCAGATCTAATTTGTTTTCTGCAAAGTCTTGTTTGCTCCTAAATGAGGTCCTCACATGATTTCCCATCACACATTCCTTGCACATGGTGTCAAATGGTCTTGCAATGCTAGGAAGGTCTCTTACTTCCTTTACATTACTTATCTTGACTATGTTGTCAAAATTGATATGACAAGGTCTCATGTGCCATAGCCAGCTGTCATCTACTTTTTCAACAAAACAACTTACTTCTAAGTTGAGCTGAAAAACATTACCTTTGGTCTTTGAACCTGATGCAATCATGTCTCCTTCTTTGTTATTAATGATGCACTAGTTTTTTTTGAATTCCAACTGATATCTTTTATCAAGCAACTGTCCAATGTGAGGCCTCACCCCGAACCCCATCATAGTTTTCCAATTTTTCTGCTTTTGATAGATTTAGCATATGAAACTTTACTTTTGATGCACTATGGACATTATGGAATTTATGCTTTATGCCTTGGATTTGATAATTTTGGATGTATGGACACATGATGCTTTAGGATGCACATTATGGACTATATTATGTTTTCTATTATGCACATTTATTCTGAGACAATTGATTTGGGAACTCATTATGATTATGTTATGTTTATTGATGAGATTGGGATTTATTAGAGATAGATATTGAATTTTGATTTCTTGAAATGTGAATTTTACCTTATGATAAATGCTTAAAATGAAAATTATGTAATCTTGTGATCTTTAGTAATAAACTTAGTATGTTGATGATGTCCTTATATTCTAAATATTGCTTATTTTTTTATGATGTATATTTATTTTCTCGGACTACTGATATTTGAATTGAGTGTGCAGGTAAGAAACCATGGTATTTTATCCAGGGAACCAAACAAAGGGATATGTGAACTGAGTTGAGCCAAGGTTGCATCTAATGAGAGACAAGACCACCTTGTTTCATAATTTTATTCATAAATGTATTTGGATGAGTGTGAAAGTGTAATCTTTAAATGTATTTCTTAATTCTTTGTGAGTTTTGCCTCAGTGGATATGACATGGCCTAGTGATGTGTAAATGTTGTGTGTCATTTGACACTTGTGATTTGTAATTAAGGCCATGACATGTGAACTTGGGAATGGTTGTCCACCTACCTAGATTAGTACATTAGTGAATCCCCATATGCATACCTTGGGTTGGGAGATGGAAGTGTGGTCACCTCATTGGAATTTCGAAATTACTCTTAGAGTGGATTTTTAGAGGGGTTGTGAAGTGTCCAGGGGTGTGTTGGGGTCATTTTTAGGTAGCCCACTTTTTATACCAATAGTTATGGGCCATTTTAACCCTAGGATAGCCTCTAGTTGACCATGTGACCCTTTCCAAAAAGTTGATTTCCCAAGTTGGACGAAAATCAACTCTTGTGAGGCTTGACTTGGATAGACCACCATTCCTTATTTGTGTTAAGACATAATTCACCTTTTTGAAACTTCCTTCTTTAGTTCCATTTTTGGTAAGGTGTAAGAGTTTAGGGAAGAGGGACCAATTAGAGAACTTTTCTTCTCCCCATGAGCTTTCTAGTGGCCTTTTAGTGGGAACTCTCCAAGTTGGGGAGTTTGAACACCCACTCCCTAACTTAGGGACATAGCTAGAGTTGGTGATATTGGAAGGAGGGATTGGCTAAAAAGGGAAGCTCTTCTACAACATTCTTCCTTAAGCTTGGATTCTAGGTTGGTGGACTTTGTGTTACTCTTTCTCTTGTAATCTTATGTGCTCTTGTCAAATGAGTGTTGTGTTTATGGGCTTATTGAAAGCCATGAATCTTGTTTGGTAATGTAATACTTGATGTTGTTACAATGCTTTTCATTTTGTTCTTCTTGTATGTTTTGTTTATGGGAGTATCAAGACTCACTCACCCTTGGGAGAGAAGAGTAGTCTTGGGGGTGGAGGAATTATGACAGCCCTTGGTGTAGAGTCTCTCCTCAAGGGGGAGAGGGAAAAAAGTATGGAGTATGGGCTCCATGAAGCTTCCCTTATTGTTACTTCATTGGGGGTCATAAGGGAATGAAGTTGTTTTAGTTGCAAATGTGTAAGTGAGTGTTTGGACAGCCATGTGAAGGCTGAGATTTTTACGTTTTGGGTTGGCCTTCTCCCTTGGGTACTTGGTCCACTTCACCCCAAGTAGGATCTTTGAGTGATCCTTTGTAAAAGCCTTTGGGAATGGAAGTTTAATGTAAATTCTGCATGTTCTTAGTTTGTTGATGTTGTATGAATGTTCCCCACCTTTGTTTGGCTCCCCAAGCTCGGGGGTGGCCTCATAAGAGGCCTAGGTTGCATGGAGAGCAGCCCCATGGTTTCTAGTTTTTCCCTTGTTTTGCTCTTGTTGCAGATTTGTGAAGATTGGAGTTCATTGGAGATCTTGAGTGAACTTGGAAGAAAAGAAAATATATTAGTTATGTTCATCATTTTATGATTTTGTAAAAAGGAATAAGGCATATGCTACTAGTATAGCTTGAAAATGAAAGTTATTGTAAAAGCCATGTGGCTGATTTTAAGCATTTCTTGAAAAGTATTTTGTAAGAAAATATTAGTGTTGACAAAATATGTGTTTTGTATTAGTCTCCTTATTAAATAAAATTTCTCTGCATTTCTAAAATAGATATGGTGTGAATCTTGTTATTTTGTGTTTCCTAAATGTTTCAAGAAGGTAGTGTAGTTAAAATTATGGCACTTAGTTCTTTCACATCCCTCAATGCAAGGAGATAAAATTTCAGATTAATCTTGTTTGTTGCTATGTAGTTTATATGCTTATATGTGATCATTTTGAAATTTCAAAGGATATATATATATTTTTGCTGCTGTTTTTTTTATTTACTTTACAAAAAATAAACAAAAGTTTATATACACTTTAACTCAATTTTTTTTTTATAATCCTACATATACCCATGCCCATCCTAATGCTATTTTTCCTTAGCAATGCTAGTTTGAGATTTTAAGATAAAAACAAAAAAAGATAAAATGAGTTAACAGGGTGATATATATATATATATATATATATATATATA
>MU227532.1:871927-899882 GCA_018584345.1 Thuja plicata | reverse complement strand
GCCGTCCATGGCGGCCATGGCCACCACGGCTGGTGGGGGGCTGTGTCTCCCCACGCGGTTCCTTAAAGGAACCCGCGGGGTGGGGGGGCTTCGGCCCACCCCCCCCTCCTTCTCAGTATATACTTACAGTATTGTAAGTATGTGTATATATTACAATATACATATCAAATATCATGGGGTTTCCCTCTTCCAATAATGGCTCTCAGACCTGCAACAAAAAAAAAAAGAAAATGAAAATTAGGGTTTGAAGGAAGAGATATGAAGATAAAATGGAGAATTTGAGATGGGTTTTTGGTCTTCCCCAATTTGGACCCTAACCCTAATTTCAAATTAGGGTTAGGATTTCAAATTGGGAGGAAGAGGAGAATAAGAGGGGGAAAAACTTTACCCTTTAGGTTATAGTGTAATTTTTTTTTGGGTTCCCTTTTTGACTTAAAGAATCTTCTTTTGGGAAAATTCATCTCCCTAATTCTTTTATTTTAGGTGTTTGCCTTTAATATTTAAAAGTATTATAATTGTTGTAATATAGGTTGAATTTAAGGGAAAAGATTAAATAGGATTATATAGTAATAATGAGAGATTGCCTTTAGGAAGAGATTTAATTAGGATACCTTATTATACTAAGATAGTAACTATTAAAAGATTCTTTAAAGACGAACTTTTAGAAGCACTAAATTATATTTAATTACTAATATGGTATAGACGCCCCCTATAAATAGATTTTTAAATATTGTTAATGATATTAATTAAACCATAGATCAGAAACAGATCATTTCCTTTGATCTTTAACATAATCCTTCCAATCTTGGCATTAACTTATAAGATTTTTACGAAAACCAATTTTAACATAGCCATTATTTTCATGAAAACTTAATAATTTTATTAGGGTAATTTTATTATGGGGTGAATGTAATCTTAGGGACTTGTAATGTTATTTTTATGTGGCCAATATAAGTGGCCAGTATACTGGTCATCATAAAAATAATATTATGAAAGTACCTTATCCTAAAGGATTATTTTTAATCATAGGATCCTTAAGTTGTCAAACCATACCAGATTTTCCGAACGACCCTAGAGACTGAGTATAGGGAAACCCCCTCTCCTTTTCCCCACATCATCAAACTCTATTAATAAAATTAGGGGATGACATGTGCACTCTTATAACCTCACCTTGTTTAGTCTTTGAGCATTCTGCTAAATTAATTTAAATGTAACCTTGTATATCTGTAACTTAGGAAGATGATTAGGGTTAAGGGAGGTTGACACTTAGTCATGATTCCCCTTAGACCCTCTTGACTTTAATTTCACCTTTCAAAAAACAAATTGTTGCATTTTTGGGTGCAAATTGTTTTTGGGCGTGACACTTGGTATCAGAGCCATGTTTCAACACTAGAACCTTAAAACCCACAATGTTTTGTAAAACCTTAAAACATCTATTTTAACATTTTCAAAACAAGATCAAATTAGTAGAAATTTATGCAACAACTTACAACATATACTTTTCAAATTAAGATGATACCTTCAACTTATACTACCTTCCTGTGTGTAGGATGCCTCCAGTAACGCGGCAAGCTCACGCCCATGGGTGAAGCTGTAGACGTGCCCCTTTGGCATGAATTTAGTTGGAGTAAAATGTAGGGGGTAATGATGAGGAGCAGAGGCCTCCTCCCAAACAACCCCCAACCCCAAATAGAAAATATTGAATGCCCTTCAGAATCTAGTTGGGATTATTTTGGATCGGATACCTTAGGATAATCATCACGCAGGACTCGGGGGTGCAGTGTGTGAGTGCAGTAGGAGTCCCCCACCTAGAGTTGTGGAGGACCAAGCTAACCATGAGGGTGAGTCAGTACACATGCCATCTCCAGAGACAGTTGTCCCAGCATTTGAGAGGGTACCCCATGACACAGGGGACCACATCAGGAAAATTATACACCTTAAATCACCACCTTTTTCAGGAGCCACAGGTGGGAGTGAGGCTAAGGCCTTCCTTTTGAGCCTCAAGATATGTTTTGGGTTGTGCCTTATGGGAGTAATATGAGGGCATGCTTTTCTATCCACTTGTTGAGAGGATTAGAAGCTATTTGGTGGAGGACAGAAGAGTTAAAGGGTAATCTATCTATGGATACCCTCACTTGGGACACTTTTTTAGAGAGATTCAGGGACCATTTCCTATCTGAGCACTATAAGCAGTGACAGATTGATGAATTTCATGACCTTTAGCAGAGAGGGCTCACAGTCACATAGTATGAGTGTAAGTTCTTGGAACTTCTACCTTATGTTGACTATATGAGAGATGAGAAGATCAAGGTCAACCACTTTGTTAGAGGGTTGAATGCATCTATATCAGGTTTCATGCGCATGGCAGCACCTAGGAACCTTTGAGAGGCCGTGGAAAAGGCCTTGATTGCTGAGGAGATACAGGGAAGGGGACAGGATACATGCGATCGTTCACAGAACATAAACACCACACCACAGAATTCAAGGTATCAGAAAACACATTGGAAAGGGAATAGCAAAAACAATCAGAACACTAATAGGCATTCGTTGGGGTCTTACAAGTCCCCTCCATCTCAGCAGAAGTCATATCAGGGATAGAAGTAGAAGGCCCCTCAAGGGAAAAAGGGCTCCAAGCCTAAAAAATGGCAGTCACAGGCTCCTAGTAAGGATCAGAGGTCACAGGCATCGTCGACACCCCCATCTAGGACTCAGCAGTCCTCCAAGGGTGGTTATAGTGGCTCTAGCAGGATAGGGGGCTCACAGTATTCTAGACCCTAGGGTAACCATTTTAAGACTAGAGGGCCATGTTATTCTTGTGTTTCCATGGGGAAATTGGCTAGGGATTGTCCTTAAGGGGGTGGTAAGCGCACCGCAACATCAGAGCCCACTATTGGTGATATGGGTAGATCCCATAGAGTTTTTGCAGCGGTTGACAATCGCTAGGTAGAACATCAGGCTACTATGATTGAGACTACAGGTATGATTGGAGGTAACAGAGTTACTATTCTATTTGATTCAAGTGCTATAGATTCTTTTGTTTCTCCATTGGTTGTGGAGCATTGCAGGCTAGTGGTAGCTAGACAAGAAGTTAGTTGGGAGGTAGAGTTAGCCTCGGGTTCTAGAGTACCCATCACTTCCTTAGTTAAGGATTTCTAGATACAGATTGGTTCCATGACCACCATTTTAGATCTATGTATCACTCCTCTTGGATCCTATGGGATAGTACTTGGCATGGATTGGATTTATGCACACAAGGCCAAGCTAGATTGTTAGCAAAATAAGGTAGAATGTTTAGATGACAATGGTAATGCTATAGTAATCCCAGGGGTTCAGAGGGCAGTATCCATTTGTATGATTTCCACTATGCAGCTTAAGTGGTGCATGTGAAAAGGGTGCCAGTTATTTGCCATCATGATCAGTGATAGGGATGAAGAAGAAGAAAAGGAAACTTCTCTTGATGATCATCCCATGTTACAAGAATTTGTAGATGTGTTTCCTTCAGAATTACCCGGTATGCCTCCCCATAGAGCAGTTGATTTCCATATAGACCTTGTGCCAGGTGCTGCACCAGTATCTAGGGAACCTTATAGAATTTCTCCTAATGAGCTTAATGATCTCAAGATTCAGCTTGAGGAGCTCCTTGAGAAGGGGCACATATGACCTAGTGTCTCTCCTTGGTGTGCACTAGTTATCTTTGTCAAAAAGAAGGATGGATCACTTAGACTATGTATGGATTATAGGCAGTTAAACAAGTTAACCATTAAGAATCGATACCCACTGCCTAGGATTGATGACTACTTTGATCAGTTGCAGGGTTCCCGTGTGTTCTCCAAGATAGATCTTAAGTCAGGGTACCATCAGTTGAGAATCGTGGAAAGTGATATCCACAAGACAGCTTTCCGGACTAGATACAGACATTATGAGTTCACTATTGTGCCTTTTGGTCTTAAGAATGCCCCTATTGTGTTCACGATCCTCATAAATGGGGTATTTCACACTTTCCTTGATAGATTTGTGGTTGTGTTCCTTGATGACATACTGATATATTCTCGTAATGAGAAGGAACACGAGGAGCATTTGAGACAGGTATTACAGTGCTTGAGGGATAACCAGTTGTATGATAGTTTGTCAAAATGTGCCTTTTTCAGAGCAGAGGTCTGATATTTGGGCCATGTTATTTCAGGTGATGGGATCTCAGTGGACCCATCCAAGATTGATGCCATTATGAATTGGCTAGCACCTACTTCTGTGACCGAGGTCAGAAGTTTCATTGGTCTCACAAGATATTATAGGCGGTTTGTTTAGGGTTTCTCTAGAGTGGCTCATCCTAGAAGTTTGATTGGAAAGAGAAGTGCAAGAGGGCCTTTCAAGAAATAAAGAAAGCACTTATCAGTGCACCTATTTTAGTAGTGCCAGAGCCTATAGTAGACTTTGTATTCTGCACAGATGCTTCCTTGGATGGTTTGGGGGTAGTTCTTATGCAGGATGGGCGAGCTATAGCATACGAGTCTAGGAAACTTAAGACTCACGAGCTCAACTACCCTACCCATGACCTTGAGCTTGCGGCAGTAGAGCATGCACTAGTGCGATGGTGACACTTTCTCTTGGGACATTGATTTGAGCTTCATTCTGACCATCAGAGTTTATAGTATATATTCGCTTAGCTGAACCTTAATGCTAGGTAGAGGAGGTGGATGGATTTCTTATGTGAGTATGAATTTGATGTCCATTATATCAAAGGAAAAGAGAATGTGGTCACTGATGCCTTGAGTAGGAGGTGACATGAGTTATCTTCCATGATCACTAGTACAGACTTGAGAGATCGTATACTACACCGTTTGCAGGAGGATGCCTTATATTTAGAGGTTTGTCAATTTATCCGATCTTAGAGACCCCTTGTGGGTAGATTTTCAGAATATTCCTTGGAGTTTGATTTGCGTAATATCATCATGCTAGAGGCTCATAGAGCCCCTTATGTGGTGCATCCTAGAATTAAGAAGATGCATGCTGATTTGAGACAGCTCTATCATTGGCCAGGTATGAGATAGCACATTGTGGAGTTAGTAGCCCAGTGTCTTGAATGCCAGAAGGTTAAGGCCGAGCATGGTCATCCTGGAGGGCTCCTTCAGCCTCACAAGGTACCTATGTGGAAGTGGGATGTTATATCCATGGATTTTATCATTGTTCTCCCTATGTCATCTCATCGCCATGATGCTATAATGGTGACAGTTGACAAGTTGAGCAAAGTGGCTCACTTCTCACCCGTTTGTACCACATTTATAGCCCTAGAAGTGGCTCAGGTCTTCTTGAGGGATATAGTTAGACTGCATGGCATTCTTCAAAAGATCATTTCTGACAAGGATTCTCTCTTCACATCATCTTTTTGGAGAGAATTACAGGCAGCTTTGGGCACCAGGATCAACTTTAGCACAACTTATCACCCAGAGATAGATGGTCAGACTGAGAGAGTGAATCGAATTCTCGAGGATATGCTTTGTATGTATGTTATGGATCATCAAGTCAAGTGGGAAGAATATTTGCATTTAGTAGAATTTTCCTATAATAATGGGCATCATTCATCTTTGGGTAAACCACCATATCAGGCACTGTATGACAGACCTTATAGGACACCTTTGAGTTGGGATAGGATTGAGGATAGAGTTACCATATGACCATAGGTAGTCCAAGAGATGGAGCAACAGGTAGCCTTAATTAGGTAGCATCTCCTAGAGGCGCAGGATCAATAGAAGAAGTATGTCGATGCAAAGAGGATAGATCAGGTTTACATGGTCAGAGATAGGGTCTTCTTGAGAGTGTAGCCTCACAAGAGTCCAATCCATTTCAGAAAGGGCTCTAAGCTTGCACCTCGATTTGTGGGACCATTCAAGCTATTAGAGAGGATAGGACCAATTGCTTACCATCTAGCCCTGCCACTTAGCCTGTCACACATCCATGATGTGTTTCATGTTTCTATTTTGAGAAAATATATTTATGATGAGTCTCAGATTATAGATTGGGATGCCTTACAGGTGGAGTCAGACGGGCAGCTAGCATTGGAGCCTATTCACATTTTCGCATGTCGGACGCTGGGCCTATGAGGCCGAGAGCTAGACCAGGTTAGAGTTTATTGGGATTCCTATGATGAGGTTACAGCTTCATGGGAGGATGCAGCGTAGATTACAGCTTAGTATCCCCATCTTTTTCATGAACTCCAGGAGGAAGTTCAAGCCTAGGGGGGGAGGATGTGAGGCCTCACCCCGAACCCCATCGTAGTTTTCCTATTTTTTTTCTTATGATAGATTTACCATATGATACTTTACTTTTGATGCACTATGGACATTATGGAATTTATACTTTATGCCTCAGATTTGATCATTTTGGATGTATGGACACATGATGCGTTAGGATGCACATTATGGACTATATTATGTTTTCTATTATGGACATTTATTCTGAGATAATTGATTTGGGAACTCATTATGATTATGTTATGTTTATTGATGAGATTGGGATTTATTAGAGATAGATATTGAATTTTGATTTCTTTCAATGTGAATTTTACCTTATGATAAATGCTTAAAATGAAAATTATGTAATCTTGTGATCTTTAGTAATAAACTTAGTAAGTTGATGATGTCCTTATATTCTGAATATTGCTTATTTCTTTATGATGTATATTTATTTACTCAGACTACTGATATTTGAATTGAGTGTGCAGGTAAGAAACCATGGTATTTTATCCAGGGAACCAAATAAAGGGATATGTGAACTCAGTTGAGCCAAGGTTGCGTCTGATGAGAGACAAGACCTCATTGTTTCATAATTTTATTCGTAAATGTATTTGGATGAGTGTGAAAGTGTAATCTTTAAATGTATTTCTTAATTCTTTGTGAGTTTTGCCTAAGTGGATATGACATGGCCTAGTGATGTGTAAATGTTGTGTGTGTCATTTGACACTTGAGATTTGTACTTAAGGCCGTGACATGTCAACTTGGGAATGGTTGTCCACCTACCTAGATTAGTACATTAGTGAATCCCCATATGCATACCTTGGGTTGGGAGATGGAAGTGTGGTCCCCTCATTGAAATTTCGAAATTAGTCTTAGAGTGGATTTTTAGAGGGGTTGTGAAGTGTCCAGGGGTGTGTTGGGGTCATTTTTAGGTAGCCCACTTGTTATACCAATAGTTAAGGGCCATTTTAACCCTATGTACCTTCTTCTAGCATGATGATATTAATCACAAGATCCTTAAGCTGTCAAACCATACTAGATTTTCTGAACGACCCTGGAGACTGAGTATAGGGAACCCCCCTCTCCTTTTCCCCACATCATCAAACTCTATTAATAAAATTAGGGGATGACATGCGCACTCTTATAACCTCACCTTGTTTAGTCTTTGAGTGTTATGCTAAATTTATTTAAATGTCACCTTGTGTATCTGTAACTTATGAAGATGATTAGGGTTAAGGGAGGTTGACACTTAGTCATGATTCTCCTTAGACCCTCTTGACTTTAATTTCACCTTTCAAAAAAAAAAGTTGTTGCATTTTTGGGCGCGAATTTTTTTTGGGCATGACATCCAACACTTAGTAAGTTATGATGCAAACCATCAACATAGAGAACATCATTTGTCTTTTTATTTCCATCAAGGGTGATAGAACCTCTGCCTATGATAGGTTTGGGAGTGTTATCTCCAAATATAACCATGCCACCTTTGTACTTGTCCAAATGTACAAATCTATCTTTGTCTTTTGTTATGTGGTGAGAACATCTGTTGTCAATGATACAGTCAGTTCTGATGTCAGCTTTTGAAACAAATGCCTACTCTTGTTCTTTTACTTCATCTTCTTTGTCCATTTCTTCAAGCATCTTCTCAATGTCTTTAATGGAAACAAATACAATTTAATCTTCTCCTGAGTCATCATCAGTTACACCATCCTCAGCATGATAACATTCTTTAGTGTACTTAGGTTTGTAATCTGATTTAAATTTCTTGACTCTTGTAGGTAACTTAGATGCAAAGTGACCAACCTTGTTGCATGAAAATAATTTGAGTGGTAGTTGTCCTTCATATTTCCCTTTACCTTTCCTTTCCTTCTTGGCAATCATAGCAATGATTTCTTCTAGTTTTGTATCCACTTCTTCATTATTACTAGAGCTGCTTATAGATTTCTTGTTCTGGACTGTAGCTTTGAAGGTTGTCTCACTTTTAGGTTTTGTCTTCAATCTAGATATCTCAAATGCATATATTTTGCTAATTAAAGTCTCCCTCTTGAAGTATTTTGAAAATTGCATAGTTTTATCTAAGATATTGATCTTTCTCTCATAGTCTGCTGTCAATGTGGTCATTAACTTGTCCATTATATCTTCCTTTGATATTTCTCCACCATTGTTTCTTATACCTGATACTGCTTCATTTATCCTCTGATTGTAAGCTCTGATGTTTTCTTTAGGTAACATCTCTAAATTGTTGTATCTTTTCTTCTATGTCTTTCTTCGCGCATTCTTTTCTTGGATGTCTCCTTCAAACATGTCTTCTAAGTATTTCCAAATAGTATATGATTTGTCTATCTTCTTGATCTCAAAACATTCACTGTCAGATAGGGCACTGATTAGGGCTTCTTTGGCAATTACATTATTAGTGAACACTTCCTTTTGTTTCATAATAGAGTCATCAGCTGCAAGATCTTTCAAGGTGGGAATTTCAACTTCTTGAGTGGTAATCTAATAGATCTCAAATCCAACACACTGAAGATGTGCTATCATTTTGTTCTTCCAGTCAAGATAGTTTTGTCCATCAAACTTAGGACTCTCTTTCTTGAAGCATGCCATCTGATCTACCTTAAGTTGTTAGGCTTTCTCTCCAAGGCACTTGTCTTTGATACCAATTGTTGGAATAGTCCCAAGGATAACTGAGGGGGGGGGGTGAATCAGTTATCAGTCAATTTCATTCTTTTCTCTTTCCTTAATGTAATTTGATATAAAGTAAATGCACATTTAGATAACCCAATAGAGTACTCAACAATTTGATTACGAGGAAACCAAATAGGAAAAAACCCCGGTGGGAATTAGCACCCACAAATAACTATACTAGTTTATAATGATCCCTATTAGAAGATCTTACAACCCTATTACAAATTGATCTTTACAATGCAAGAAGTACAAAGACCTGGTTAAAGGTTGGACCCTGTTAGGAGACTTTTACGGATAGCCCTGTTAAGGGTGAGGACTCACTGTCCAATAGCTCATTGCTAATATGGTGAAGGCTACAACCTTCAGTATAACAGATATAAACTATATCTAGTAAATGAACTATTTGAGTAGACCTGCTATCTTGATTAGTTCCAATGAATTGCAATCAACTTTTGTTTCTTCACATAGATGTTCAACTTATTCTCTCTGAATTTCTGCTCTTCTCTGTCTTTTCTTTTTTACTTCATTTTCGACACTTAGTGAACATAACTGAACTGCTATATGTATCTTCACAAAGGATAAGGTCATGATGGTATCTAGAAACACTTCATAATCTTCCGTGTGAGCTCAACCATGCACGCAATGCAAATTAGGACCGCATAACTCAAACTAAATAGATGCGATGCTTCACAAAGTCGGCTTCACCAAATTAACTCTAACATCACGATTCTATAGAAACATGTTTAGCACCTTTGGATAATTATATTTAACTCATAACTGAACATGAATACAAAAATGCATATCCCAAAGATAGGTGCAACTCAAGCAACACTATATTTATGTCAGCTCTTAACAGATAAACTCCAAAATCTGTAACTGTTATAACTGACTAATCATAACTCAATTGAAACTGCATATCTGACTCGACGTGAATGCACATATAAACTAGAACACATATACACCATGGAAATAAACATGCATAGCTCTAAAGCATATGTACTTATAATTTCATATAGGATACCTGTTGTATATTATATGTTGTCATCAATGGCAAACATATAATTAATTATTTGCACAGAAGCAAATCTCCAACAGCCTAGACTATAATGAAAGCTTTTTCACTACTACACCAGTTTGGTATCTTCCTAGGATGCCTTTGGAATATTGGCATGAAGATATTTTAATTGCTATTGTAGGTTCTTTTGTGGAACTTTTAACAATAGATCCTATGACTGAACCTAGAACTAGACAAGTTTATACAAGAATTTGTGTAAATATTCAACAAAATGTCGACCTTCCTTAGGTAATATCTTTGAAATCTAAACTGGGGATATGGAATCAAGAGATTGAATATTAATCGATGCCCTTCGCTTGTTTTATTTTCAAGAAATCTATTCATTGGGCTAAACATTGCCCCTAGAAGGCCCAAAAGGAAAAGAAGAAGGATCAAGAGCAAAAAAAAGGTCAGAGAATGGAGTGGAAGAGAAAAATGGAGGAAATGAAGGTCACCCTAATCATGCTAGAAGGAAATAAGGATTAAACAAAAGAGAAAATGAATGGAAAATTTAATGAGATAATCCAATAGGAGCAAAAAGGGGAAGCAATCCAAGTAAAGGTGATTCAAGTACCTGGAGAAACTTCAAGTAAGATAATAGAAGAAAGAGGGGATTTTATAATGGTTGAAACCAAACTAATCGACTCAAGAAAAGATGATAATTTTACTTTTTCTAAAGGAGAAGAGAAAGAAAGGTACCCAAAAGAAGAGGAGGATCTGGCAGATATAGAAAAACAATGGTCAAAGGAGAAACAGAAGAAGACAACCGACTCAATCAGTGAAAGGATTATAGATTCCTCAAAAGATCAAAACAAGAATTAGAAACATAAGAAAAAGGAGGAAGAAGTAGAGGAAAAAACCCAGTCAACTGTGGGACACTCAAAGAAGGGATCAAGTAAAAAAATCCCAAAAACCCTGATTGAAACCACCTTTCTTTTGAAATGAACATAAGCTCAGGAAAGAAAGATGAGAGTTCTTCAATGGGGAAATCAAATAAGAAGGTAGGAGGCCAAAAACCAGGAGTCCTAACAAGACAACATAAAGCAGATATAGGAACTCCAAAACAAGATAAAGGATGAAAATCAAAGAAAAATCAAAGGGAAGAGTCAGCAAAATAGAATATTGCTGATGGAAAACAACTCACTATCCATCAGGTTTGTACCCCAATCCTTAAATGAAGATTATCTCATGGAATATTCAAGGACTCAATAGTCCTCATAAGCAAGATGTTGTTAGGAACTTAGTTAGAGATTCTAAATCTAATATTCTTTTGATTCAAGAAACTAAAATGAGTAAAGAAAAAATAGAAAGTATGAAGTTGGTTAAAAATGGGAAGTGCTTTGGTAGCAGCTCAGAAGGGGCATCTAGAGGACATGCCATCTTCTGGAACCAATCTTGTTTTGACTGTCAACTTCTTAAAGAGGACAAAAACTTCATTCCTACTAAACTTAGGAGTTTAAAGGACAACTTCTCTTGGACTTTAATAAATGTTTATGCTCCAAACACCAAGATAGGAAGACTAAAGCTTTGGAAGAATCTACATGATCAGATGGAAGGTAGAAAGGATAACAAATTTCTCATTATGGGAGACTTTAATACCCCTCTTAAGAAGGAAGATAAAAGGGTGGAAATTTAGCTCAAGTGGAAAGCAAAGTTGATTTTATGGACTTTGTAATCAATGAAGGATTGTTGGATGTAGATCTAGAAGGGATCAACTATACTTGGTCTAACTATAGGGTGACAGAGGACTTGATACAAGTTAAGCTGGATAGGGTATTGATTAATGTGAAATGGTACACCAAGTTCTCTTGTAACCTTTCTTCCCTTACTAGAATAGGCTCGGATCATTTCCCTATTTCCTCTAATGTTACTCCATTCACTAGAAAAAAGAAATGCTCCTTTTAGATTCGAGAAGATGTGGCTAGATCATCCCGACCTAGAAAATAAAATTAGGGATTGGTGGAATATTGACGTGGAAGGAACAACTATGTTTAAAGTGGTGAAGAAATTGGCTAATGTTAAAGCTAATGTTAAACATTGGAATAAGCACATCATCTATGGTGACATTTTCCAATCCAAAATTAAAATCCAAAGGGAACTAAAAGATATCTAGGAGGAAATTCAAAGGAATAGCTTATCTAAAAATCTAAGAACTCAAGAGAATGTTTCCCTCGCTGAATTTCATAATATCATAGCTAAAGAGGAGACTTTCTAGAGACAGAGATCCAAATCTCTTTGGTTAAAAGTAGGAGATAAGAATACCAGATTCTTCCATCTCTCTTCTCTAAAACATAAGGCAATTAATAAAATTCATTCATTGTCTACAAGGAATGGAAAAATAACCAAATAAGAAGAAATACGGGAAGAAATGGTGGGATATTTTGTGTCCTTACTATCTAAATATCAAAATCTTAATTGTAAAGACCAAAGGAATCTTCTTGTTTCAATTCCTTGTATTATGGATCATGCTGCCAATGCTCTCCTAAAAGCTATCCACTCAAAGATAGAAATTAAGAAGGCAGTCTTCTCTTTTGAAGGAGAGAAATCCCCAGGTTTGAATTCATATGTTTTTCTTCTAGCAGTTATGGAGCATTGTTGGGAAAAATGTCTGCTCAGTAGTTAAAGAATTCTTTGGAACAAAATCTATTCTCAAGGAAATTAATTCAACTTTTATAGCTCTCAATCCTTAAAAACTTGGAGTGGACACGGTTGATGGCTTTAGACCCATAAGTCTTTGCAACTCCCTTTATAAAATCATCTCGAAGATCATGACATCCAAAATATTGAGAATTTTGCCTAATCTTATCTCTCCTCAACAGAATGGGTTTGTTCTGGGAAGAAAAATTATGGACTCAATTATGGTGGTGCATGAGAATATTCACTCCCTTCAAGCCTCTAAAAAATAGGATTTCTTGATGAAATTGGACCTATCTAAAGCATATGATAGAGTGGATTTCTCTCTCTTGTCTAAAATCCTAAGTTCCTTTGGATTTGATAAAGATGTGATAAGAATCATAATCCAATTAGTTACTATGGTGTCTTCTTTGGTGCTTGTAAATGGAGGTTTTTCCATCTTCTTTCACCCAAAAATAGGTCTTAGACAAGGTGATCCCATTTCTCCTATTCTCTTTGCTATAATGGCAGAAAGTCTTGGGAGATCCATTAATAGTTTGGTCTTGTCAGGTCAGATTTTAGGTCTCCATCCTTCCTCGGCTCTGCATAAGTGTTCTCATGAACAATTCATGGATGACACTATTATGATAGGGGAGGCCTCTATGATGGAAGCCAGGAACATGAAAAAGGCCCTGAACATTTATACTAATGCTTCAGGTCAATCAATTAACTGGGAGAAGAGTTCCCTTTTTTTCTACAATACACCTGAAGAAAGACAAAGGAAGATCTCTTCAATTTTTGGTTGCAAGATAGTGAATCTTCCCTCAACCTATTTGGGTCTCCCTCTTTTCCGTTAACCTAATGATTCTTTTTGGAATGGTATCCTTGACGGTTTCCATAATAAGATACTAGGTTAGTAAGGAGCTACTCTTAGCCAAGCTGGAAAAGTTCAGCTTTTGAAATCTTCTCTCCAAAATCTTCCAGTCTATGCACTCAGTCTCTTCAAAATTCCTTAGAAATACGTAGACTTGATTGAAAGAATTCAAAAAATATTCCTTTGGTATAGAGTGGAAGAGAAGAAGAGGTTAAGTCTTGTGGCCTTGGAGGTGGTGTGTAAACCTAAGAAGTGGGGCGGGCTTGGTATCAGAAGAATTAAAAATACAAATAAGGCCTTGCTAGAAAAAGAGTGCTGGAGAATCTTTGAAGAGGAGAAGGAATGGAATGCCATCATCAAGAGAAAATACCATTTAACTTCTTTGGAGGAAGTGCTTAGGGACCCCTCGGATATCAATGGTTCTTTCAGTTGGAATAGTATCAAGAAAGGTAGGGATCTGATCAGAAAAGGGATAAGATGGAAGTTGGGAAATGGCAGGAAAATCAACTTCTAGACAGATAAATGGCTGAAGGAAGAAGCCCTTAGTGATAAGCAGGAATGGATGCTAGAGATTTTGGACTATAAAGAAATTGTTAGAGAGAAGGTTTTAGATTATTGGATCAATTACAAATGGGTGGACCTTATCTCCTTTGGTGCTTCCCTCAATCTAGTCAATAAGTTTCTAACACCCTAGTTTTCTAGAGAAAACAAACATGACACTTTGATTTGGGGGCCAGAGGCTAATGGAAAATTTTATGTTTCTTATGCTTCTTCTCTTCTTATACTGAAGGAAAATCACTCTCCTAGTTGTCAGGTATGGAATAACAAACTTATAACCCAAAATTAATATGTTATTTTGGCTCCTTGTTTAGAAAAAAAATCTTACAGTGGACAATATTTGCAAAAGGGGTTTCAGTATGCCTAACAGATGTATTGCTTGTTTCTCTGAAGCTAAAAATTGTAACCATCCAATGATTCATTGTTCTTACTCTTGTAAAGTTTGGAATTTTGTTTTCAACTTCTTCACCCTGGATCGGGTTAAACCTAATAACTTCCAGGATATGGTTAAACAATGGCATTTCCCCCTTAAGGGTAAAGATGTCAAAGATCTTTGGAAGCTGGTTCTGTCCCACTTTACTTGGAGAATTTGGAAGGAAAGAAACAACAAAATATTTAGAGAAAAAAGTTCATCCTATCAAATTGTGGCAAATAGTATATGTAGAATTTTTCTAGAAAAGTTTAAAAATCAGCTCCCTGGCGACTCCCCCTGCAAGAAATCTCTCTGTATCACTGATATACTTATGAATTCTCAAATGCAGATATATAGTAACTTAAACTTGAGGGAAAATACCAGATGGAGTGCTCCTCCAAGTGGCTGGGTCAAAGGTAATTTGATGGGGCAGCCAAAGGGAATCCAGGGAAAGCTAGAGTGGGAAGTATTATAAGGGACCCTATTGGTAATTGTCTGGGAGTTGTTGCTGCCTAGATGGGAGTTCAGACTAATCATGTGGTGGAAGCCATGGCTGCCCTTCATGTGGTTATGCTGGCCAAAGACATGGGATTTTCTAAACTTTGGCTAGAGGGAGACTCTCTTAAAATATTAAATTGTAGTAAAGGCAATCATGAAGCTTCATAGACTATTAGCCATATCATTGAAAAAATCAAATCTATGATGCCCACTTTCAAAGATTATCATATATCCCATGTTTTTAGGGAAGGTAATAAGATGGCGTATGGCTTAGCTAACCTGGGTGTACAAACTGATGTCATGCAATCATGGAGAGGGGAAGTAGATCTTAAAATGGAGATTGTTAGTCTTATCAGGTATGATATGATTAACAATATTGAAGGAGCAATTAATAAACATGACTAATGATGAGGTCATCAATTATGATGAAATGTGATGTGAGATGTCATTCGAGGGAAATGGGATTAGTGAATATTGTGACCCTGCATGGATTATGGGTGTTAATGAGCATTATGAATCTAAATAATCACCACAGTAAAGAATTACAGGGTATATTGAGCTCCAGAATTCTAAGTATCTGCATTTTTAGAATGCGTCGAGCATTATGGGGGGAGGTCTGAAGAGGGAGGAGCTGATAGACTGTACCAAATGGAAATAAAAGAAGAAGGTTTGCAAGAGGCTGAAGAAGGGAGGCATATCTCAATATCTAGAGAAGCTCCATGGTTGGGATATGGAATAACAAAAAAATTTGGAGAGGGTTGGAAGGATGGGAAGGTTAACGTGTGAGGGAAATATTTCACTTTGACTATGAGGGTTATCTCTGAAATCATGGGCCTTTCATGTGAGGGAATGAAATTTTACAGGGACAACAAGATGGCTGGGACTCAAGCATTCAAATTCTTTCTAAAAATAGAAGAAGAAGAGGCCCTTTTAAGCAAAGGGATAGGGGATTATGTTGATATCAAAAAATTAAATCTCACTGGGCGAATATTCTTACAGTGATGATCGAGTATTTTACATTGGATGGTATATACTCCAAAATTCATAATCTCCACTTTGTCCTAGCTAATCATTTTAGGCACAATAAAAGGGTCTCATTTCCTTTTTATCTTCTGAGCTCATTGCATAATAGCATGATGGAACATAGAAAAAAATTGAGTAACCTAGTGCTCCATGTGGGGTTTATTCTATTGATATCAGAATATGCCCAAAATCAATTCCCATAGCCTATACCCAAAAGGGTAAAAGGGAACGCTAGGCATGCAAAGCTGGAAAACAAAAAATAGATTTTGAAGAAAAGGGTTAGAACCAAAAAGAAGGTGAACCTAGAAAGGTAGGAGGAGATAGATGATGAAACCCTAGATAATTAGGGTAATGATGAAGAGATCCAGAATGAGGAAAAGGTGGAAATGCCTGTGACTGATCAGGAAGTTCATGAAACAAATGATGAGATTCTAGTAAGGGAAAAAGAAGATCAGCTAAGTACGAAGGAATTTCAGGCAAATGAGGAGGAAACACCTATCACGGATGATGAGGACAGGGGTAATGCTGTTGGAAACCAAGAGATGGAAATTGAGGGAGATGATAAGGAGGAGAAAAAGAATGATGACAAGGGAAAGGAGGATCAAAATGAGTAGTTGATCTTGAAGGGTGATAATAGGAATAAGAAAAAATAGAGAATGGACCTCGAAATGGTTGGTTTTGATACTGATGATAGAATTCCAAAAAGCAAAGAGGACTGTGGGGCAAGTATGGAAGACTGGCTCAGTGAGGAGATGGAGATTATGAAGCAGTAATTGACTGAGATGTAGGAAGCTATGGAGCCTTTCATGTCCAAGGTTGAGCAAATGGAGAAGGACCTGCTGATTAAGGTAAATAACAACAATAGAGATGAGGAGCTCATTGCTAGAGTTAATGCTATTGTGGAAGAAAAGATGCAAGATATGAAAAAGAAAAAGCCACAATGGGCACATGATACGTGTCATTCTCAAACACAGCAATGAAGGGCTTCAAGTTTTAGTTCAAAACCTGGAAGCATTATATGCTTACCTAGAAAGAATTTTACTGTAAAATACAACAATTACCATTGATGAAAAGGTAGGAAGCTCAGACCCAGGGTCAAGAACCCATAGTGGTCTTAAAAGAAAAATCTTGAAGATCCCAAAAGAGATGATAGAGCTGAAGGAGTCCATTGACAAGATGGAAGAAATGTAGAAGGAGGTAGAGGAAGCCTACCAAAGTATGATGTAGTGTCTTTTCTTTAGTTTGGGAAATTCTATTGGAAGTTTGGGAAATTCTATTGGAAATTCTTTTCTTTTCTTTCATGTTTTGGGCTTGGGTGTTTGTCGGGGTCCTACCTTTTGTTCGTTGTAGGATTTCTATGTTTGTATTGGGCTTATGATTCTTATCTCTAGTAGTCTTTTGTAAAAGGTTTTGGGGTCCTTTCAAAACCTATTTTTACCTTAATCAAAAATAGTTGTAGTTTATCAATCTACCAATTTCATTGTTCTATAACCAATACAAATGTCTGGCTCTCAACAAGCTCATATAGCTTAGATTTTTTTCTTGCAGAGTACTTCTCTTCAATCTTCAATCCCTTCACTGGATAGATGTAGCAGCTTCTGATTCTTTCTCTGATGTTGTCTCTGCATTTTCTTTTTCCTCTCCTTAATCATCTCTTTTTCCTTTTGACAGCAATAAGTCATCTCTCCCTTTTGATATTCTCTCCCTTACAGGTTACATCTCTCCCTTAGGATATTTTCTCTCCCTTTGATGAATATTTCATATGTATATATAATCTCTCTCCTTTGGATCTTCTCAGGATAATCTCTCCCTTTGGATTCTTAGCAACTTCTCTCCCTTTGACAACAATGGCAAAGCAAACTTTTATCTTGCCAAAGTTATGGCCTATCTCCTATTTATAATATACTCCTTGTATTTCCCTATCCATCAACAATAACTTTTTTTTGGTGCAGATATGTGCCTTTCTATGTACGAATGTATCTGTGTAGTCCATCTTTTTACTTGCATCAAAATGAATGATCTTATGATTATGTGTAGGCTGATGTAGCCTCCTAGTCAGCTAACTAAAAAATAGACAAGGGTTGGACACCTAGTCTCTTTCTCAGGTACTCAAATGTATCTTTAGGCAATGGATTTGTGAATATATCAGCTAATTGTTCCTTTCATTTATTCTATTATCACTTCTTTCTCTTGCACTTGTTTTCTTAAGCAATGATACTTGATTGCTATATGCTTAGTCTTAGCATGCATGACTGGATTCTTAGAGATGTTTATTGCACTGGTATTATCAAAATAGATAATCACTGGTTCAATAATTTTAATATTAATACCTTCTAGAAAATGTTTGATCCATGTAATATAAGAGAACAATTTGTAGCAGCAGCCACATGTTCTACTTCTATAGTAGATTGTGAGATGCATCATTGCTTCTTTCTTATCCATGTGACAAGTCTGTCACCCATGAAGAATGCTCCTCCAGTTGTACTTTTTTGGTCATCTAAGTTTCCAGCCCAATTAACATCTATATAGACTTGAAGCTCAAATTTTCCTTCTCTTTTATACCATAAGCCATAGCCCTCGGTGTTCTTTAGATATTTCATAATTCTCTTTACAATAGTCATGTGTGATTCTTTGGGATTAGTAGAGAATCTTGCAACTATTCCAATTGCATGTGCTATATCTGGTCTGGTATGAACAACATACATTAGTTTTCCAATCATTGATCTATACAAAGTCTGATTTATCTCATTTGATTTGTCTTCTTTTGTCAGCTTACATATAGTTTCCATAGGTGTTCCAACTGGCTTGGAATCTTCCATCATGAATATCTTCAACACTTCCTTGATGTATTTAGATTGTGTGATATATATACCTACATCTTGTTGAAGAATCTATAGACTAAGAAATAATTTGATCTCCCCAAACATAGACATTTCAAACTTTTTTATCATTTCATTAGAAAAGGATTTACATAACATATCATTATCCAAAAATATGATATCATCAAAAAATATTTCAGTAATCAGAATGTTACCATCAATATCTTTTTTTAAGTACAAATTACTATTTTCACTTGTTCTTACAAATTCAATGCTTATGAGATAGGAGTGAATTCTTTCATACCAGGCTCTAGGTGCTTGTTTCAATCCATACAAGGTTTTATGTAGTCTAGATACCATGTTTCTCTTGTTTGGATCAACAAACCCTTTTGGTTGTTCAATGTATACCTCTTCTTCCAGTATTCCATTTAGGAATGCAGATTTGACATCCATCTGGTATACCTTGAATCCTTTGAATGTAGCATAAGGAAGTAAGGTTGTTACTCCTTCCAGTCTAGCAATGATTGCAAAGGTTTCTCCATATCAATACCTTCTTCTTGTGCATACCCCTTGCATATGAATCTTTCTTTGTTTCTTGTGACTTCTCCATTCTCATTCAGCTTGTTTATGAATATCCATTTGGTACTGATGACATTCTTGTCATCTGGTCTTGGTACAAGTGCCCATGTCTTGTTCTTCTCAATCTATTTTATCTCTTCATTCATAGCACTAACCCATTCTTCATTTTGAAGTGCACTATTAACAGATTTAGACTCAAAATCACAAATTAAACATCTAGTGTTCAGTGACTTAATTATTGTTCTCATTATAGCCTTCTTGTCTCCTATGATATGATTCTGTGGATGATGTCTTCTAACATACTTGGAAAGTCTTAGTTCAACTCTTTGTCCATCATTATGATCATCATCTTGACCTTCTTTCTGATCTCCATCGCTCAAAACATCATTTTGAGGAATTTCCTGATTTTTTGGTAATTGCAGCCTGATGCTCAGGTGCAATGTTTTGTTGCTTGGGAGTGATAAACTATAGCTCAGGTAGAGTATCAAGTTCTTCAGTGTAAACAAACTTGTTTTAGTCTTCTGGTTCTTTTCTTCTTTCTTCATCATTTTTCTTTTCATATTCATCTATTCTCATATTTTCACTTTCAATGATTTTGTTAGAGGACTTGTTAAGACATTTGTAAGCCTTGGTCTTGGTGGAATACCCTAGAAATATTCCTTCTTCAATTTTGGAGTCAAGATTTCCATTTCTATCATCTTTCAAAATATAATATTCACTACCAAAATTTTTGAAGTAACTTACATTAGGTGTGTAACTATACCAAAGCTCATAGGGTGTATTCTTGGTGTCTTTCTTCAATTGTACTCTATTCAATGTGTAGACAATAGTACTGATAGCTTCCCTCCAGAATGTTTGAGTGATGCTTTTCTCAGTCACCAATGTTCTTGCACAATCAACAATGAATCTATTTCTCCTTTCAACAATCCTATTTTGTTGTGGTGTTCTTGGTGCAGAAATCTGTCTTTTAATTCCATGCTCATTACAATAGTTAGTGAATTCATCTGAAATAAATTCCCCTCCTCTATCTGATCTTAAGCATTTCAATTCCTTACCACTTTTTTTTTATACCATTTAAACATCTTGAATTCTTCTTGTTTTTCTTTTAAGAACATAACTCTTATCATTCTAGAATAATCATCTACAAAGAGAATGAAATACCTATCACCATAGTAACTCTTTGTCCTCATGGGTCCACATAGATCAATATAGACTAATTCTAGAATAGCATTAGATGTATGGTATTTCTTCTTGAAACTAGACTTTGTCATCTTACCCTTTTGACAATTTTTACACATGATATGCTCAGGCTTTGACATGCTTGGTAAGCCTCTTACTTTCCTTTTATTGCTTATCTTTATCATGTTTTCAAAATTCCCATGACATAATCACTTATGCCACAACCATATGTCTTTGTTTCTAGCCATTAAACAAGTGGTATTTATATTATTAAGATAGAATAGGTTACCTTTTGTCAGTTCACCAGTTCCCATCAATCTTCTTGATTCATTGAAGATTTTGCCTTCTTATTTTCAAATGCTACTCGGTGACCTTTGTTATTCAGCTGTGAAAAACTCAACATATTACAATTAAGTTCTTTTACCCAGTATGCATTTTCACATTTGATTAGGTTATTCAGCATTATAGTTCCTTTACCTTCAACTGGACAAGGCTTGTCATTACCCATTCTTACTGATCCACCATTATAATACTCAAAAGTTTCAAACTTTTGTTTATCACTGGTCAAGTGATGAGTGAAGCCACTATCTATAATCTAGACATCATTCTTACTAACCCTAGATATGAGTGTAACCTCTACATACCTTTATTATTTGTGTGAATCATCCTTCATGCCCACAAATACCATCTCAATGTCTTCATCAGATTCGGTGTCAGTATCTCCATCTCTTTTCTCAGCTAGGTAACAAGCTTTATTCCCTTTGTCCTTGTAGTATCTACTATCTCTTCTGTTAGATTTTTGGTTGCTTTGGTAATATCTATTGTCACTTCTATCAAAATTCTTTTCAAATGATCTTTCATTACTTCGATAATCTTTTCTTCTATTAGGACATCTTGTAGCAAAGTGTCTGATCTCTTTACAATTAAAACATAAAAGTGGTAATTTACCTTTGTATCTACCTTCACCTCTCTGCAATCTTCTATCCATTAGTGCTTCAATCTCATCAAGATCTTGGTCATCACTATCACTTTCACTATCATTTTTTTATAGTGTGTTTATGACTTTACTTACTTATTTTCAAAGAATATTTTAATGTAGACTCTATATATGGTAAGACACTGTTATCAATGTTATTCATCTCAAATGAAATTTTTCTACCAATCAGACTATCTAGAGCAACATTATTGTTTGCAACTACTCTCATTTCTTGTATAGAAGATACTCTAATAGCATATACAAGCAGTAAGGTTCTTAGGATTTTACTTACCACTGTCTCTTCTTCAAGTATGCCTCCAACTCCTCAAATAGAATTGACTACTTCTTTTATTCTACAGATGTACTATGTGATATTTTCTCCTTCTCTTATTCTTAGGTCATCAAACTTACCTCTTAGGATTTCTGCCTTAGCTCTTAGTACATTATCATCTCCTCCATGTACCATCTTTAATTTATCCCACATTTTATTTGCAGAGGTGTAGTTTTTGACATCTTCAAATTCAGCATCAGAGAGAGAGGAAGCAAGTTTTGTCATCATGCAATAATGCTCATGCTTTTCTCTTAATTTATCAAGTATGTGAGGTCCTTTAGGCAACACAAATTCAGTATCTAAGTATTGAACAACATCATTTCTAATACCTGATAGGTGGATTCTTATTGTTCTTTTCCATGATGCAAAGTTGTCCTTGTTCAACTTGGGCACATCTCGTTTTCTCATCTTTTGGTCTTTTTGTTGAGCTATTAAAATCCCTTTTGCACACAAGCTCAAATACCAATTTTTAGAATAAATGAGAGGAGGGTGAATATCTGGCCTAAAAAATATTCCAATAAATCAACCCAAAAATTTAGTACCACAATATTAAGCCTCAAGTTATCTCCAGTCCTACAAGATGAATGCGTTGAAATAATCTTAACAAATAACTACTGCTTGGAGTTCACTATTAAACCTTATTCTTATTGTTTACTGATTAGTAGTCTTTTATTTATCAAAATGCAGTAAATAAATTATTGTATATTGATCAATCTAGATTAGTTATGTGTAATGCAAAACACAAAAGTAATGACTCATAAACACAATGACACATAGATTTTCAATGTGCAAACCATGTTAAGGGAAAAACCACTTGGGACCCATAACCCAAAATTTTCACTCTTAAGAAGTGAGCTCAGTGAAGAGACAAACTTGTTAAAGGTTACAAACACAGTGTTAGGCGTGACCTTGTTAGAGGATTTAAATAGAATAGTTTGTAACTTGATATCGGGCATCTCTATGCTACCTTTTATGACCAAACCCGGTGTAGTTTTCCAATTGGTATCTAGCATCTCATGCTATCTTTATGATCAAAATTGTTGATCCTCCTTCAGATGTATCTCAATATAGAGATGATTGTTACCTCCTTAGTTAAGAGACTTTTTGATCCAATGGTTAAATTGAAATAGTAAATGATATGTTCACATATACAACTATACTTTGCAGATTTTTAGATCTATTGTAATCTCATAATACCTTTCTGATCAATGTATCTTTTCAGTACCTTTGCTCCACTTCTTTCTTCTTAGTGGTGTTGTGCTTATTTGTTGCTCGGTGTCCATAGAATTATCTCTATTCTTCACCTTGATTGATCAGGTCTAATTGAAGACTTCTTTCTTCATCAGTTTCTCTTCAACATATTATTTCTCTATTCACCCCTTAATTCATAATGAATTAGCTTTCATATTTACAGACATGATTTAACCGTTTCTCAGTTCTTGGATTTATTTTTCTTGGTGTGATCCACAATCTTAGCCAATCTTTCTTTAAAGCTTTACTTCTGTTTTATCTCGTAGATTTCTCTTTGACTATTGGAATAAAAAAACTTTTAAATCTTTCACTTATCTCTGGATTTTAACTTGTCAATGTAAACAATATTAACTAGTTAACTCCTTCTTTAGCTCTTGCCAGCTAAGTCTTTTGTCATTTCTGAACTCCAGTTCCTTTTAGTGTTTTAACTCTTTGTTAGCTTTGGTCAACACTTTAGTTCTCCTCGGGCATCTCTGTCGAGGTTGTTTGTCCATCGGGCATCACTGTGAAGTTCTTCTTGTCGAAAATCCTTGTCAGGTTTCTTGCTCGGGCAACACTGTGACTTTCCTCTTAGGTTTCTCTATCCATCGGGGTGCACTAGCTGTTGGTGTTTGTAGTCACTTAGTGATTACCTATCTTTTATGTATTACTGAAAGCATAACCTTTATCTTTCTAATTCTCTGAAGTCTTTGACAGTTATGTATATAACCAATTAGATTATATCATATTGACATCAATGAAAATACAATAAATTAACTGATTTAATGTCTTGCATTAATTTTTGGTAGCTTGGTGATCATCAACTTAACATCTTCAAACATTCAATCAGTTATAGTTCATTAGATTTGAGAGGCGAGGACCTGATTTTATAGAAAACTTGGATAAAAGTGATGGTTGAGATTGATTGATAAAGAGCGGTCAAGATTCTCCTAGGATTAGCACAATCCATGGGAGTTTCAGTTGATTGGTTTCTTTCTTGAGTGATTTATTGAGATAAGATTGACATAAGATTTTATTGAATGCTTTTCTGAATAATTTATTTAGCTTTCCTTTTACAACTCTATATTTAAATTTTTTCTTTGTTTTATTCCATTTTGCTCCTTTTTCTCAAATTTTAACTCTTTTTTATCAAATTAATTCCCTTTTTATGATTTAATGGAAAATTAATTTATTTAATAAACATGCTAGGATATTTAATAAATAAATAGGATTAAATCGATAAGATTGATTTAAATGCTAGATAATGTGATATTTGGTATTTTGATTGATTTGGTGATTCAATACAACCTCATGATCAAATTAGGTTGAACTGATGAACAAAACTACCCTTGATTAGGACTTTTATGATTAAAGATTGATTAAACAAATATTAAGTGCTTATAGTTTAGAAGACCATTTTTGAGTTATTACATTTTCCCCTCGTTAAATTGATGCACGATCAATGCATTAATTCAAAGAACATATGTTGTTGAAGCATAAAATAGTTTGATATGAAGCGATGAAACTATTCCTGAGGAGATAAATCAAATCTGAGCTTTATTGGATGAAGACTGACTAAAGATTCAAATGATACCGATTCTAAACTTGATTAAACTAGAACCGATGAAGAAATATCAGAATGTTCAGCCCGATGTGAAGCGATGACACTTAACAACTATCTAATGGTGGTGGTGACAAATAATCAATTTCATGTGAAGTGAGAAATTGATCAATCTCTGAAAGATTCTTAAATCATAAGATTGGTTTGAATGAATATCCATCTTGATGAGGTGTGATGAAATTGATTACCGTTAAGAGACTAATAAGGATAATTTAATTTATGTGGATCCCAATGAAGTCTATTATCAAACTTAAGAAGACATTACCAGATTCATGTGATACGATGAAATTGATATGCCCCTATAGATTCAAATGCGTTGAAATAGATTAGATGTATTTCTAAGTGACTTGATATAAAGTGATGAAATCACTCTCTCAAAATGATCAAAGGAACCTCAACTTGATATGGATTCAGATGAAGTCGAGATGCCCATAGAAATAAGGTCTTGTTTGATTGATAGCTTGATTGATGAAAAAGATTTGAAAATTTTTCTTAGTTTTGAAGATTGATCACCGATTGACTAATGATGTAATGATCATGTCCACTCGAGAGAAAAATCAAAATATAGTGATTTCACGCAATTTATGAGATGACATAGAAAAGATTTGATCTGATGTTGATTGGGTTGTATACATTTAGGAATACCTTATGTACTTGATTAGGGTCTTGTTGACCAATTTTGACCATTGTTGACCATGGTTGACTTAAATTTGAGGACATCGATTAATTGAGAAATTATTAGAAAGAATTTTGAGTTGATTTTGTGTTATCGAGATCAATTGTGCAAGTGGTCAACTATGTTTGACCAAAAAATTAATTTAAGTTTTTGACTAGAAAATTAATATAAGATTTTGATTTTGATCCTAAAAATGGACTCAAGACCATCAAATTAGGTAGGGGTACAATTTTCTCATCAATCGAAGAAAGTTGAAAATTAGGGCAATATCCTATATAAGGAAATCAAAGGGTCATTTTCAATTCATATTCACCCTCTCAAGTTTGAAAACACAAAAAATTCTCTAAGAAAAAATGGTGGTCCCTATGCACAGGTATCAATTTGAGCTTTTGAAACATCACAACAGGCCTTAGAACTATCCAACACCAGTAACTGATCAGAAAACCTCCTTGTTGACTCAAATTTCATGCAATTTGGTTAAATTTATCATAGTTTGTAGGTGTTTTTATCATCGTCCATACGTTTAATCATATTCTTCGCCGAGAAAAATCATATGAAAAACTGCATCCAAATCTTGTTTTGTATAACATCATTAGATTTGTCATCTAGGAAGAACCCTTAACTCGTACATATATATTCTTCATCACCCTCTTTTTTGTCCATATTTCTTGATGAAGGGTGCTCCCCTTAATGCCACAAACACATAACAGAAACAGAGAAACAACAACAATTTGCAAGAACAGAAAATGGGCTTCTTATTATCTCCACAAATGTGGAATTACAACTTTCAGAATTACAATATGCAAAGCCACATGGGCATTCCCCTTACAATATTCTATAGGACAAAGCCTCGAATTATTACTCAGATCCACCAAGAACTTCCCTAGACAACACTACGGGCCTTCTTTATATAGGCAATTTCTACCGCCTGAGAAGGTTCCAGAAATCTAGCCTTTAAGGCCGACTACCCTTAACATTTAATTATTTTTCACTTTTATTACAAAAAGGTCGGCTTTAAATATTTACAAAATATGAGATTAGGTAGCCCAACTTCTGGAAGCCATAACTTTTGAACCGTAGCTCCATTTGGCTATTATAACCACTTTTTGGAAATGGGAGATCGCGATCTACAGTGCCTGACTTGCGAAGCGCCAGTCAACCAGGGGTTCGACCTTGATCCGGAGCCTCTAAGGTCCTGAAAATTGAGCTCAAAGATTTTGCACCCTAAAATCTCAACAATAAATCCTTAATAACTTCGCCAATACAGATGATCTGGCAATGAAATTTAACTAGCATTCTTATATGACTAAGATGAACCTTCAACTGAAAAATTAGAACATTCTGAGTTCAAACGACCAACTTACTAAAAATAGTAAGTTTCCAAATATAGCAACTTTGTACAAAATAGCCCTTATTGAATAGAAAAACATATACTTTTGGGTGATGCAAGATTTCCCTTACACCCAGGATGCTCCTGCATCAGACACCCGGGGTAATTTGAGAAGTGACCCTATCACGTCTCAAGTGTGTAGAGAAAAACCAAGATGGTTAACCTCCTCCCTTGTCAGCCATGATGAATCTTCAACTGGTCGTCCTTTCCACTTGACCAGATATTCTTCATATGTCCCATTCCTTGTGCTTCTACCAACACGACTGTCCAGTATGTCTTCAATCTCCTTGGTATCTGAACTACTTGCTGGAATACTCCACTGTGCCACTGTGATCTCATCTCCAACACCTCCTTCATGATACTCTGTCAAATCTAAAATGTTAAACATTGGTGAAATATTCAGCTCACTAGGCAATTCTACCTCATATGCATTTCCTGAATCATGCTTCTTCAGTATTTTACATGGTCCAAACTTCTTCATTTTCAACTTGTTATATGTACCAACTGGAAATCGCTCCTTCTGTAAGTGAACCATGACTTCATCCCCAACCTGAAATTCCTTATGTCTCATTTTCTCATCTACCTTAGCCTTATACTGTGCATTTATTTTGGTAATGTGCTTCCTCACTTCCTCATGGATGTTCTTCAAGTGTTCTGCAAAATCCTCAGCTTCAGCACTACTTATTTCTCCTTTATCTATCTTCCTCAATTTAGATGCATTTCTTGGACTACTTCCATATACAATCTGGAATGGTGATTCACCAGTGCTCCTGTTGAAAGAATTATTGTATGCAAATTCTTCCTGTGGTAAAATCAAATCCCATCCTATTGGCTTATCTCCAACCAAACATCTCAGCAAATTCCCCAAACTCCTATTCACCACCTCTGTTTGTCCATCAGTCTATGTATGATGTGATGAACTGAACTTCAAATCTATCTTCAACTTCTTCAACAACGTACACCAGAAATATCCAACAAACTTAGTGTCTCGATCTGAAACTATGGTCTTAGGAAAACCATGTAGCCTCACCACTTCTCTGAAAAATAACTCTGCTACATGATCGGCATCATTAGTCTTCTTGTAGGGAATGAAATGTGCCATCTTCAAAAATCTGTCAACCACCACAAAGATTGAATCATGTCCTCGCTAAGTCCTCGGTAAACCAAGAACAAAGTCCATACTGATATCCTCCCAAGGATTCTCTGGTAT
>MU227532.1:857692-868637 GCA_018584345.1 Thuja plicata | reverse complement strand
ATAGTGTAAGATGACTCATAAACCTAAATAATTGAGATAAATAAGAAATATTTGGAAGAGCAATAAGCATAAATTATTTGATATCAGTTAAAATCTCTATGCAAGGTGAACATAAGTGTGGATACAGGAAGGATGGGCCCACCAAGGAAAAAAAATGAAAGAACAAAAACAAGTATCCAGAAGAGAAATTGAATAAATGAAGAAAAAAGGTTAGAGAGATACGAACAAAGAAAGCGTCGAGAAATCAATTAGAAATAGTGAAGTTAGTTTAAAGTGCAAATCAATTTAACGAGCAAGTCAGTTTAATAGATGGTTAAACAAGGAGTAAGCAAGAAGCTTATAAAAGTTTTGATAACATCAATGACAAAAAATATGTTTTACATATGCATGAAATCATATTTAGTTCTAACCACATTGAAATACACTCACAAAATTATAAGACAAAGCCATGATCAATCTATATTCAACTTATACCAAGGAGCCAGCTAAACTTTTCATAATAATCATAAATACAATTTCGTTAGATAACTCACAATACTTGAACAATTATAATTTAGAAATATCAATGATGTTGGTGAATGGGATCAAATATATTTCCTTTTTAGAAAAATTCAGCTGTACCATATTTTACCCACACACAAAAAGTGATCCTCTGAGTGTAATACAAAAAATACTTTACCTAATATAGGGATATTGGAAAAATGAAATAAACTTAGCTTTTTATAAGAAACTTGAATAAAAATTCTAATAAGGAAATATATAACAAACTTACTGGTAAAAAGGTTTGAAGAAGTGTTAATATACAAATATTTGAACTTTGATATTAAATTTGTTAAACAAGGTTAATATTGAAACAAACAAATTGAATTAAACTTGAAATTAAAATTTAAGAATACAATTTTAAATGTTAAAAAAATTTGATAAAGTGATGAAACTATTAAAAAAAATTAAAATTTTTGTTAAATTGATGAAACAAATTTTAATTATAACCAATTTATGAAATAGTAATTGAAAATAGTTAGGTTTGATACGATCAAATTAAGAATGAAGCGATATCCCATAATATTGAGAGAAAAAATTGTTTGACAGATTAAATTGGTTTGTTAAACTAAAAAAATATGGAGTAAAGTTTTAAAAGTAAATAGAATTAAACAAATTTGAATAGATTGATAAATAAAGAAGAATATAATGATAGACCTGCAAAAATAAATTATCAGAATAATGAAAATATCTGCTATAATTAATAATGATACAAAGAAATAGAAAACAATTTTAAAAAAAACTTCTAATAGTATAATTGTCTGCAGAAATATGATGACTTGCAATATTAAAAAATGTTAGAGAATATGCAGATTGTAGACTAAAAAAGAGCAACAAAAAATAGAATAGAAGAGCTTGCAAAGAATGATGAATATTCTCCTGCATAAAAACGTATGACCTGCAAAAAAAATGTTAGAGAATATGCAGATAGAAGATAATAAATGCAGACTGAAAGAAACTGATAACTCTGCAACTAAATAAAGAATAAGAAAAGAAATGTTAGAATTCCTGTAGATATTAAATAACCAAATGAAACAGCTTGGACCATCTGCAGATCCCAGTGTGACTGATAATGGTTTTAAAAAACTTGACTATGCAACCGTTTCAACACTTCTGAAGGTTTCCTCTTTGGAGACAAATTTCAATTTGCTCATTGGAGAAAGTGACTTGGGACCCCCAAATAATATTTGTCGGCCAAACAGGTCAATGAAAAGATTCAGGACTATCTCTCACCATGTATAGAATCAACAACTGTTGTTACTATAAGAGAAGTTTTATTCCAAATCAGGTCAAAGATGGAGATGTTTTTACCCAGGACTTGCAAGAACAACAACCGATGACATTATTTATTCCAAAATTTCCTCAAGGCACTGGAAAATAGAAGGCATTATAGATTTGGACAGTGGATAAGTTCAAACACCATAGATTCCTGTAATAGTGATGAGGTGAAACAGTTGAAGCTAGAGGTCGATAGATCAGCATTCATGCATGGGGACTCATTCGTGTACAAAGAGATACAAGAATTGTGCTCAAGAGGGAAATGTCTTAAGCTCATGCGGGGGTTTGGCAGGGCATGAAAGAGCTCATGAATGAAAAGATAAAAAGAACACTTGCGGCCAGAGATGTTTCTTATATCAGGTGTCTTTGAACTGTAATGAGGTATGTTCTCCAACAATACATAGAGGGATAGAAAGGTCCATGAATTCCAAAGAATTTTTGAATGCGACTAATTTTCAAATGATATATGTTTGAATGGCCGCTATGGAAATGTTAGAATTGTGAAATCTGGAGTCAATTTTGTTTCGTACATTGATCTATATGAGCCATGTTTGCTAATTCAAAATCTGAAAGATAATGAATAAGAGAAGATGCAACTCAAATTGGTTCTGTGGGTGTTGTAAGATGCCAAGCAGTGGATATATCTCCCCTGAGACGTGTCAATTAGGAAATCTATCTTCTTACCACCGGTGGCCGGGAAAGTGCTATTAGAAATATTAAAACAAATGCTATCAAAAATATTAAAACGAATGTTGAGAAGAGCTCATCAAGGCTGTAGATGTTAATAAAAACATAGAAGAAGCAGCGCAAAGGATTTAAAGTTTTGAAAAAGAACAAGGCACAAAGATAAATGCTTCTATGAATAATACAGAGCACTGAAAATAGAGATGGACTACTTTTGAATCACCAATAGTCTTTCCAGCATTCAGCCGAAAAAGAAAGCCCAACACAAGGCCAATGGAATATGAGCCAAGAATAACAGGTAAGTGTCGATAACCATGCAGAGATATAAAGATGAAATATATCCACAAGGCTGTAGAGAAGATGTTAATCAAAGAGTTATAAACCAGCAACAGAGATATAAGGTTGCTAATGAAACCATACAGAGATATAAATGATATGACAACAAGGCTGCCCCAAAAAAGCCAAGGCAACTATCAGGATAAAATGAGAACAAAGATATCAGATTTTTAAATCTATCTTAATACAACAAAAAATGATAAGAATGAAAATATACAATAGAAAAACTGCAGAAAAAGATAGATTAAAGATATTCAATGGAAATATTTAAACATATTAAAGCTCAGTTTTGAAAAAAAACTGTTGAAGAATAGAGCAAAGATATCTCTAAACGTGCACAACACAAAAGAAAGAATCCAAAAGATAAGCCGGGTTTGGCGGTAAACCAGCCAAACCCCAAAAAAAAATTGATTTTTTTTCAAATCAGATTAGTCAAAAGAAAACAATAAACTCTCTCAAGAGTCTCCTTCGAATCGTACCTTCATGCAAAAACTAAAAAACAAAGATTAAACCGCTCTGATACCATTTTAGAAATGGAAAAAGAAATATGTAAATAAGCAATACCAAGAAAGAATCTAAGCGAGTTAATGCATGAAAAGATATTACCATAAGATAGGAGAGAGAAAGCTTCAAGATCCAACACCATGAGACAAGATATTTGAAAGGGGAAAGCAAAGAAAACCCCTTGTGACATTATGAATGAGGCATGAAAATCCTAAGAAGAGAGGGAGAGAGAGAGAGAGAGAGAAAATTGCTCATACAAAAGTTGAGAAGAGGAAGAAACCTCATTAGTCGAAGGAGAGAAGAAGAGACATCTCTTTAATAGAGATGTGAGAAAGTAGTTGCATGGTAACTCCCATATCTATGTATGGCACATTTCATAAAGTGTGTGCCACTTGTGTTATTTCCTCTTAAGGAGGAATCTAAGGGATACCTTGGTTTATCCCAATTAAATAATACAACCAAGGGATAATAAAAGATACATAAAATTAATTATCCTCACAAGAGGAAAAAATAGGTGTAGGGATTCCATAGAAATCTCCTACTTACATAATGCAAGTAAAGATTAATTTGTAACAAATTGGATCAATAGGTGGTACCCTTCTCTCAGTATACAACTAGATCCGAGGGAGCTAGGCCACCTAGGTAGGATGATATACCACCTCATCCTCCACCACCAGCTATAACTGATGAGGGAGAGACAAATAGTTATTTGATATATTAGATATACCTTTTTTTTATCTCTCTAGATATTATAACCCATTTGACATTGATTTTTATGATATATATGAGACACATTATTTGATCGTATTGTACTTTATTTATTGACATATTTGATAGTGATATGCGATGTTGGTGAGTTTCTTTATTCTATATGATATCTTATGTCAATGTATGTACTTTCCTTTTCCATATGAATGTATACATTTCTCATGATGATTAATATGTATATGCTTTATATTTCTATGTGCAAATGGATGATCTTATGGATGAGTATAATGATGCTTATGCAAATGCAAATGTGAATGTCATGTTTGGTTTCTTTTTCAATGTTCTAATATAGATGCAATGGATATGCTATTTTTAATCATTGAGCCTTTGGGACACAAAATGTTGATAGATCCCTCACTGGTGAGGCAACCATGACGATATAAATATGGCATTGATCAGATTGAATGTTAGAGATAGACATAAGCACCAAGGCATAAAGTGACATGATGACCTGAGTGTAACACACCAGACAAAATAGAGATCATTTTTTTTCTATGTAATAGTGATTATTTTGTCCGCAATGACCCTTTTATTGTTCATATCCTAGGAAAAAAATATCATGTATACCTGTAGTGACATGTACGTTCACATCCTAGGGTAAATATGTAGATTGCACATTACTAAGAAGTTACTCAAAATAGTCAAGGAGATAATTCCAACCTCACTATAGCGTATAAATAAAGAGAGTCGAGGTATGTGTGGCATTTTTGCCTTGATGTGAAGGCACTTATCATAGAAACCCAGTTTATTTAACATTTCTAGATCATCAGAACCATACCCACAAGAAGAAAACAAATAAAAAGTATTATGCCCCTAGTCCTTGCTTCTCTAGTCAAGATAGACATCTTTGAGTCACTCAGAGAGAATAATAATCAAAATCCAATTCAAAAGATGTTAAGTTTTTAGGATAGCTACAAATGTAATATCACTGTATGTTGTATGTGTTTTCCAAATGCAATAATCTCTCTTTCATTTATATTGGGAATGAGGCTAGGAGAGACATATCGCTTCATGGTACATGTCTATTCATTATTATTTATAAGAAAGGACATGCCTCTTCCAATTAATTATAATTTAATCAATCTTATAATGTTTCATCAATCAATTATTAATTAAGAATAATATAATAATTTAATATTGAGTATTAAATTTCATATGATTAATAATAATATAACATATATATTATATTATTATTAGTCAACATGTATTATATATATTATAATGATCATACGAATGGAGCTACAAACATTAACACTCCCTCTTAGCTACAAAAGATGATAAAAAAAAAAAGTGTATTGGTCTCATGTGTCAACACTTATGACCCTCACCATAACTATACAAAATATCAACACTCCCTCTTAGCTAGGGAGGATAAATCAATCCAATGTCAACATTTATATGACACTTGATAACATCAATCATATGATGTAATAATAAAAGCATCATCCTCATGATGTAATCAATAGAAACATAGTCTCAAGCTGTGGATTAACTCCATTAACGATTATATCCATAAGCTCTCAGGTGGATTGCCTCCATTGATGATTCTATCCAAAATCTCTTAGGTGGATTTCCTCCAATGATGATTTTATCCACAAGCTCTCAAGTGGATTTCCCTCCATCGACGATTCTATCAGCAAGCTCTTGTGTGGATTTCCTCCATCGGCGATTCTATCCACAAGTTCCTAGGTGGATTCCTCAATCGACAATTCTATCCACAAGCTCTCATGTAGATTGCCTCCATCGGCGATTCTATCCACAAACTCATGAGCTTCAATGTGGATTTCCTCAATTGGTGATTCTATCTACAAGTTCCTAGGTGGATTTCCTCAATTGGCAATTCTATCCACAAGCTCTCATGTGGATTGCCTCCATCAGAGATTCTATCCACAAAGTCATTAGCTTTAGAGAGGATTGCCTCCATTGGCGATTCTATCTATAATTTCTCAAGTGGATTGCCTCAATCGGTGATTCTATCCACAAGCTCTCATGTGTACTTCATCCATCGGTGATTCTATCCATAATCTCACAAGCTCTAATGTGGATTTCCTCAATGAGTGATTCTATCCACAAGTTCTATCTATTATCATTTGTTTTAGCCATCACAAGATGTCTATAACAATAGAAGGTCAACTTATTGTAAGATCATCACCTTTCAATAACTCTTACAAATACAAGTGATAATCATTTGGAAGTTGTCACTTCCTCATGATGTACACAGGGGGTAGGCCCATTAAAATTATGGATTCACACACATGACATCCATCATGTCTCAATGGAGAGGGTGAAAACATGGGATTTCACCTTGAATTTCTCTCATAGAGAAGAACACATTGAAAAGATATTAATCTTTTGATCATTCAAGATTGCTTAAGATGAACTATTAGACTCCCTCTGAGTCTGATATCAATCTTCTTATCTCCTCATCCAAAGTTACCTGTGAAGATTTAGACTCCCTCTGAAACCAATTTCTTGTGCTTCTATCTTGAAGGTATGTCATAGAGAGATTACAAATAGCTTATAAACTAAACTATCTCATACCGAAATACCAAAGATAGAAGAATACAATATTTTACTAGCCAATATTATAGCATACATTTCAAACTCAATAATCCATGTGTTAGAATACTTCAGAGATAACTGAGAGGGGGGGGGGGTGAATCAGTTATCTGCAACTTTAAATATTTATCTTATACTTATTAATCCAGATTGATACAAATTAAATGCACATACAAATAACACTTTACACAACACATCAATTTGGTTACGAGGAAACCAAATGGTAAAAACCCCGGTGGGAATTAGTACCCACAAAGAACTATACTGTTTATAGTGATCCCTATTAAAAGATCTTCCAACCCTCTTAGGAGTTGTACATTACAATGCAGTAGTATAGTGACCTGGTTAAGGGTCAGACCCTACTAGGATTATTTTACATATAACCCTATTAGGGGTGGTGGACTCACTGTCTAAGGACTCACTGTCCAAGTGGTGAAGGCTACAACCTTCTGGTTATTTGATACACATTGTATCAACAAGATGAACTACTATTTTTGAAACTTCTTATCTAATCAGTTCCTTTTATGCGTCGATGCTTTAACCTCTTTTAAAGCAATATAAAAATCTAATATGTATTATGAATGCTTCAACATAAACATCTATATTATCAACATATGATAAATATAGCTCTACTGTATCAACACTCTGCTTTGCTTGTCAATCTTTGGCTTTTGCAAGTCTTCTCATTACAAATGACCTATAAATACATACACCAATTATGAGATCATGGGACCTGTAGGAAAAATCTTCTTAACATCCTTGTTAGCTCTACTAAGTGCGCAAGCATAATTACAACCATGCAAGTCAATGCTGAACAGATGCATCGCTTCACTAAGTTGGCTTCACCAAATTAATCATAACTTTGCAATCTTCTTGAAATATGTTTAGTGTGTTTAGATTAATATCAAAAACTGATAACTAATCATCAATATACACATGCATATCCTGAAGATAGGTGCAACTCGATCAACACGTTACATACGTCAGCCTTAAACCATTATTCCTCTAGAACTGTAACCGTCAATAACAAAATTACATATCTTTACTATAACTTCATATCTGGGTCTATGTGTATGAACATAGCATAGTGAACATGTCAACAACATGTATCTATCCATGCTGGTCTTCATGTCATCATATTGATAAGTACATACAGAAGTACTACTGTGTATTGTATGTTGTCATCAATGACAAACATACTATCAATCAACTGTTCATAATTAAATCTCCAACAATCTCCCCCTTTGGCATTGATGGCAACATATGATATAAAAACTTATGTTCATGGTGTCTTCTTTCTAATACAATCTTCTCAATATCTTCAACAAAGATTCATCTATATTGCTGCAGTTTCATGTACTGTGTATTCTCTGAATACTCCCCGATTGTCATACTTCCCTACTATGTTCCTTTACTGCCCAATAGTATAAGCTCCTTGTATGTGTTCCTTGTTTGTCTTTTTTTTATTGGTATATACTCCCCCATTGAAATCAATGGCAAAATGGTGCCATCAACCATTCTACATAGGTACTACTCCAGAAGTAGAGTATTCAACCATTCATCAGTCACACAGGACTGGTGTACTTGCTGCTTTTTCTAATCAAACTTAGGAGAGGGAATGAATCCCAACTTCTCCCTTAGATACTCAAAAGTATCCTTTGCTAAAGGCTTCGTGAAAATGCCTGCTAACTGATATTTTGTGTTTACATAATCTAATGTCACTTCCTTGTCTGCAACTTTTTCTCTCAGAAAGTGGTACTTGATCTCTATGTGTTTTGTCTTTGCGTGCATTACAGGGTTCTTAGACATGTTAATAGTACTAGTGTTGTCATAGTGAATAACAACAGGATAGTCAACCTGAATACCAATGTCTTTAACCATCTGTTTGATCCAAACAATTGTTGTACAAGTCATTGCTGTTGCAACATATTCTGCCTCTACTGTTGACTGAGAAATACAGTTTTGCTTCTTGCTTGTCCAAGATACCAACTTTTCTCTAAGAAATACTACTCCTCCTGGCGTGCTCTTCCTGTCATCAATACAACCTGCCCAATCTACATTAGTATACACATGAATTTGTATATTCTCTGATTTAGGGTACCATAAACCATAGTCTATAGTTCCCTTAAGGTATCTGAGTATCCTCTTGATTTCCATTAAGTGATTATTCTTGGGTTCGGCTGCAAATCTTCCAACAATGCCAATTGTATTAGATATGTCAGGTCTTGATTGAGTTAGATAAATAAGCTTTCCAATCATAGATTTATACAATGTTTTATCAACTGCTGTGGAGTCATCATCTTTTGAAAGTTTACTTCCTGTGATCATAGGAGTGCATACTGGCTTGCAATCCTCCATCTTCAAGGTTTTCAATATTTCCTTTACATATTTTGACTAATTAATGAATATTCCTTTGTCTGTCTATTTTACATTTAATCCCAAAAATTATTTTGTAGGACCAATCATACTCATTTCAAATTCATTCTGCATTTCTTTTACAAATGTTATTCTAAGCTTGTCATTACCTCCAAAGATAATGTCATCAAAAAATATGGCAACTAATAGTAATCCATCAGGTGTTTCTCTTATGAACAAGTTGCAATTTGTTGCTCCTTTCTTGAGTCCAATCTTGGTGAGATAACCATCTAATCTTTCATACCACATTCTTGGGGCCTGTTTAAGTCCATAAAGTTCTTTCTTTAGTCTGCATACCATGTCTGGTTTATCTGAAATGTTAAATCCTTCAGGCTATTCTATGTAGACTTCTTCTTTTAAGTCACCATTCAAAAATGCTGATTTGACATCCATTTGATAAACTTTAAAGTATTTTAATGTTGCATATGCCAAAAATAATTTTATGGCTTCCAATCTTCTCACCGGGGCAAATGTATCAGTGTAGTCTATTCCTTCTCTCTGTGCATATCCTTTACATACTAATCTTGCTTTGTTTCTTATTACTGTGCCTTCTTAATTCATTTTTTTTGTGAAAATCCATTTTGTTCCAATTACATTTTTATCACTTAGTCTAGGAACCAGTTCCCATGTATCATTCTTGATTATCTAATCTAGTTCTTTTTTCATTGTATGTTTCTAGTTAGAATCATTACAAGCATCTTCAACACTTAAAGGTTCAATCTGTGAAAGTAAACATACCTCTTCATCCACTGTTTGATTCTTTGCTTTTGATCTGGTCAAAACAGTGCTTCTCTGATCTCCAATGATATCATTTTTAGAGTGGTATCTGGATGTAAATTTAGGAACCCTAGGTGTGATTTCTTCCTTTGTAATCTGTTGTTCTTCATTTCTTGAATCAGGGTCATTGCATGAGACATCAATGCAATCAAACATTTCTTCAATCATAGTATCTTTACTGTTAGGTCTGGGTTCTTCTTCAATCAAAGGTGCATAATCATAATACCTTTCTTGGATCATAAAATTATCATCAATCTTAACATGTGTGCTTTCAATTATCTTCTTTTATCTCAAGTTGAAACATCTGTAAGCTTTTCTTTTTGTAGAGTAAACAAGAAAAATCCCTTCATCAGTTCTAGCATCAAACTTGCCAATACTGTCATCTCTCTTGATGTAGCACTTGCTGCCAAATATTCTGAAGTATTTTACCATAGGTACATTACCAAACCACAGTTCATAGGGTGTCTTGTCCATGCCTAGTCTCAATTGAGTTCTATTGATGGTATACACTGCTATGTTCACTACATCTCTCCAATAGGTGTGCGCCACTTTTCCTTCAATCATCATGGTGCGTGTTGTATCCAGTATAATCCTGTTCCTCCTTTCTATAATTCCATTTTTCTGAGGTGTTCTAGGGGTACTCAACTGCCTTTTTATTCCATGTTCTTCATAGTAGTCATAAAAATGGTTAGAGGTGAATTCTCCTCCTCTATCTGATCTTAAACATTTCAATTTTAGTCTAGATTCATTCTCTACCTTATCTTTGAATATTTTGAACTTCTCAAAGGCTTCTGAATTTTCTTTTAACAATGCAACCCACATCATTCTAGAGAAATCATCAAAAAACAAAATAAAGTACCTTTCACCATAGTATGATCTTGTTTGAGTAGGACCGCATAAATTTGTATGCACTAAGTCCAACTTTTTTTCAGCTGAGGTCTGCTTGCTTCTGACTGCACTCCTTACATGTTTTCCCATAACACATTCCCTGCATATTGTGTCAACTAGTCTTGCAATGCTTGGTAGGTCTCTAACTACCTTGACATTACTGATCTTTACTATATTGTCAAAATTGATATGACAT
>MU227532.1:822976-850132 GCA_018584345.1 Thuja plicata | reverse complement strand
GGTATGTTCTTTCTTCCTCTATCTAAGGAGCTACTTTCCTTAGCTTAGTGGCATGTGTTTATCTTACAATATTATTTCTTTATAAAGATTTGTGTTTTGACTATTGATATCCTCTTATATGAGAGGTTATTGTCCTAGGTCATCACCTCTTCTTTATTTTGTAAACTATGTTTTTGATAAACTCTTGCTCTTACTTTGGGTTAGAGTTTGACTCCTTCATTCTAAGATTCCTCTTCCTCTTGATGACAAGGGTCTTGATGATTGAATCTTTGTTCCCTCTTTTCTTTAGAAGATGACATTTTATCTAAAGCACTCCTCTATATTAGGGCTCTTGTTGATGAGATCTCTTCCCTCTTGAGAATCCTTTTTCCATACGTGACATATTCATTTCACGATTATCTTTGTTCTTGGATGTAAGGGTCAAGACTCTTCACTAAGAATATGGTATACATTGTTTTTTAGCTGGATATCTCCTTACCTTTTGAAGTAGGTATTCTCTTTTCTCTTCCTTATCCTGCCTAGTAGGTAGACATGATAAGTAGGGGGCATATATAGGGTCTCCGTTGTACTATAGTTTACATTTATTTAAATTTTGCAACATGCTAAATCCTTGGAAGGTAACGCACATAAGTTGCTAAATCCTGAAGAGACACACATTTTTACTTTTATTTTTGCTAAATCCTTAGAAGGTAACACACATAAGTTGCTAAATCCTGAAGAGATATGCACCCTTTCTATTTTTATGAAATGATAAATCCTCGAAAGGTAATGCACATAAGTTGCTAAATCTTGAATGGACATGCATTTTATATTCCATAGTGATACAAGAATGTGGATCTATGGATATTTTCAAAAGCCGTCAGAAGACACATTTACAATTACAAGCATAGTTTATGGGTGAACCTGTTGGGCTCTCCCTCCTTGGTGATTCATAGTAAGGTGGGCATCTTACTAGGTGAGGTAATCACTTTCCCTTCTCTCTCTTTTTCTTTCATGCTGGTAGGATTAGATCATGAAGCTATGTTATCTATGGTGTTGTTCTTGGCTTACTTATGTAGTCATGTATGTTTTCTATGATTGATTTCCCTTTACTTCCATATCTTTATGTATGTATGTTGAGTTAGAATCCTTTGTCTAAGGACACATTTCCTTGACTCAGTGATGTTCTACTTTGTTGCAATCCACCGGTGTCTTTCTTCTAACTTTATCGTGAGCATGTTCGATTTCCATACTCCGGCTAAAGTGGGGGCTTCATGTATCATCTTAAAATGGAAGCACTTCCATGTTAAGAATGTTTAGCCATTCTTAGGGGATGTTTTTGACCTCCATCATATCATCCTCCCATTTTTGCATCATTCCCCGCTTCTGTGCCAGATTAGGACCTTGATTGGGTCTCTCTAGGCACCTTCTACCCCACCTGGCATGTTTTCCAAGGGTTCTGAACCCCTGGGTCAAGGTTGACCTTGACCTTGACCTGGGTCAGGGTCAACCTCGACCCTGACCAGGGTCCCTCTTTTGAATCTGGAAGCTTTTCGGCAGCCGGGGGTCATAAAAAATTCAACTTTCCTGCTTTCAGGTCGGCTGTTTCAAGTTCTGAAGCGTTGATTCTTAAATTGTATTTAATATAGGTCCTCTCCTAGGGGTGAAGACTTTAGTAAGAATTTAATTATCCTATGTCAGCCTCCTTAGAAGATTGTGCCCTAGTTTCATATAAAAGGGAGCCTTCTCCTCTCATTTTCTCTAAGTCCTCTAACCATTATCAAGTAACAAGTGATAAGGCAACTAAGTATTCAAAGGAAATTCAAGCATCCAATATTCTACATGTTTTCAAGCTCTCAAGGTGTTCAAGTCTTCCTCTCAATCATTCAAGTTATCCATTGAAGATCAAGGAGTTAAGCTTTCAAGCCTTTGAAGGGATTAGGTTCAAAAATTCAAGATTCATCATTCAAACCCTAGATCTAGCCATCAAGGTGGTGTGATCTTCCTTCAAGATCCTTTGTGCATCCTCAAGACTCTTTCATCATCTCTTCAAGGTGGATTTCAAGCATACAATCAAGGAGGTTTATGTTTTCTAAAGTTCAAGCTTTCATATTCACATACTTGCATACATTTGAATTACAATTGCATATCTATTGAATATCCTAGCTTCATTGTTAGATTCAATTCTACTACTTGCTAGCATTATATACTTTATTGATTTCAAGGTTAATTCCTAAATTGGGGTTTGAACAAGGCAAACCCCTCCCCCCCAAAAAATAAACCTCTTTTTCTTTTAGGTACAAGTTTGGGACTGTAGATTTGGACACAGATCTGGATACCCTTTTCAGCTTTCTGTCAGGCTCCACGAACAGATTCTCTATCGGACCTGTGCACATCAAGGTCAACATTATTGGGTTAGGGCTGACATTTATGGGTCAAGGTCAACCTTTTCATCTGATGACATTGGAACAAAAAAATATTTTTGGGTTTTGTTCTTCTCTGTGTTCCGGTTCCAGATCATAGTTTAGTTTTTCTAGAAATAGTCTACAAACATCAGAAAATAGCATTCTTTGATCTGCAATTCTTTAAGGTTAGTACATTTCTCCTATTTCTTCAATTACTTTCATATATCATATCTATACATTCAATTAACATAATTTAAGATCTCCCTCTTTGTTCTCTTTTCCAAATGGTTGATTCATTTGTGCATTAATCCCTCTTTTGGGTTGATCAACTTGGATCTTTCATTTGTGCATTTGGGGATAAAAGTGGAACGTATTATCTTCTCCCTAATCACAATTGCAATATACAATCAATCAAATTCAATTAAGTGTAAAGTAGGGTTAAGGAATTCAACACACTCTAAGAAAATCAAACAACAATTAATAAACCAATCTCCTTATCCCCTTTCCTTGCTTTACACTTACAATCTAAATATTTTGTAGTCTTCATTTGTTACAAGACCCTACAAAGAAAATCTTAGAGAAAAAATTTCAACTTTAATTGGTAATATTGCTTCTTCCCCATATACCAAAGTAAAAGGTGTAACTCTAGCAGGTTCTCTAATACTTGTTCTATAAGCCCATAGAGCCAGATTAAGCTAAAGTTGTCAATCCTTTCTTGATTTGTTTAGCGTTCTATGCAAGATAGTAAGCAGGGTTTGTTTGGAGGCTTGAGCCTATCCATTACCTTGAGATTAGTGTTGGTTCCTGACGTAAGGAGGGAAGGGCCAAAGGAACTCCCATTTACCAAACCATCTTGGAGATACAACTCGGAAGCAACATACACAAAAATGGGAGAGAAAGAAAGAAAAAATTAGTATTAATTCATCAAACATTATACATGTCGGGCTGCAAGCCTTCCTAGTTATGACCATATACATTAAGATCTTTACAAAATAATCTTCATACACGCAAGGTCATAGACCTATGATCCAAATCTTGTAACTCTTTGCTACCCATAACTGCTAGGACCCCCAAAAACTACTCCCCAAATATAGGAATATAAAACTAATATATACAAGAGTCCACCAAAGATGCTAAAGATTCAACATAGGAAACACCAAAGACCTAGATTTAGGACCACACACATCCCAATGAGAGACCCCAAGATTAATTACACTATAGAAATTAAATTCGCATGTCACCCATATGTTACAACATCCAAAAGCCAACATGGTGATAAATACTAGTGACCACAAAGACCAGTGAGTGAAACCACCGAGCAGTCAAGAACCACCTAGATCATGTCGCTGAAGCCATCCAAGACAATTAATCAAGCCCGAGCGGTGAACCAACAAACCTTCAACTAACTAAACAAAATAAGTTACTGAGCACTTCACCGAGCAACCTCCAACAAGCAACTAAACCAAAACAAACATATTTTTGTTTGATAGATGATTGCCAAGAACCCAAGATGCTCCTGCATTAGTTGTTGAAATGGATTTATGCTTTCAAATCCATCAATACACTCAATTCAATTTCTATGAAGATGCCAACTTCAATGATGGAAATTTTCAAGAGGATTCACTTTAAATAATCTCTTTATCATACATACTTCTGAATCATTATAATAGATTTTTTCATAGAAGGCTCAACAACCTGAGGAGATACTAAATTGTGGCTAATCCTTTATTGATATTCAACTTAGAATGGAGGGTGAGACAAATATTAATACCATAATCACAAAAAAAAAAACCAATTTAATGATCTCTTTATTTAAATTATGATAAAACACACATATATGAAGGATATCATGATATGGAAAGAGTATAGAAAACTAGCCAGTGGCTTATCCAAATTGGGAGAAAAATTATGAACTCTAAACTTAGCATGATTGGATGAAATCCAAATGACATTAATCTGAGAATTATTACATTACAATAATCCATACCTATAATTTCAACTTATACTTCTCTAGAAATCCATATGTTTAAATCTATGAGACTATAATTTATTTAAAGCATTTAATTGATCCTCGATCAAAGCATAAAAATAACTCATACACATTGAAACAATATAAAACTTTGAATTATATTACTCATAAGTCAAAAATTCAACAAGTAGGAGATAAATAAGATACAACTATATTTTCACTCATGCTTCAATCATTTCCACCATACATTGCTCATAAACTCAATATTTTTTATCCCAAATATTTAAAGATTCTAATTAGACCTTTATTTTCTCTAAAGACAACTAAAACAAATCCATACTATATACTATTAATAGAATGACCTTTTAAAACTTCTCTCCCCTTTCCAAATTGATCTTGGAATTCCTTTTACAGATAAGGAATGCAACAAGCTTTGGATCACTTGGAACAAAAATTACAACAACTTAACAACATGGAAAATAGAAAGAAACAAGAACCAACTTGAACTTGATCTTGATCTTGGGAGATGAGAAACAACTATACTTTTGCAACTTTTTTTATTGATATTTAGAATAACTTCATTATATGTCCTAAAGGTCATCTGAAACTACAAAAAAAACTCAAGATGCCTTTGAACATAGTTATCCTCCATGTAATCATCACCTAATTTCCAAGTCATCTAACCTCCTGAACAAGATAGAACAATCATTTTGAGGCCTTCTTTCCTCCCTTTAACATCTTCTCCAATATGGAAACTTATTTCTATGTAGGCCAATTGAATCCCTTTACAGCCTCTAGCTATGTATCTGAATCAAACAAACAAGCATCCGTGATAACCCTTGCATCTGAAATAAACTTGGTGAAAACCACCCCATCTCTAAAAAGGGAATCCATTACCTCATTGAACCTATGAATGTAAATGTCCTTTTCCATGTGTATAAGCTTATCTGTGTTCTTTAAAATCATATCAAATTCTCCTCCCCAAAAATTAATTTGTTCTAAGTTACCATCCTTATCATAAATAGGGGAAATAATAGATTGATAACTTTCACCAAAAAACCTTAAATTTAACTTTTATCAGCATGTCTTTTCCTTTGAAAAATGTAGGCAACAAATTTACACTTTCAACCATGTCTTTAGTCTCATTGATCTTATCAGGTGGATCATCTATGTATTCCATGGTGGTATCCAAGTTTTCCATCAACGCATTCCTCCCTAACCACACATTGTATAAAGGTTCCAAAAATAATAAAGCACTAGAAAAAATATCACTAGCCTCTTTCAAAGAATCATGTAAGCCATGAACTACACTTATTTTACACTTTAGGATATCAATCCTATTCTGGAACACTTATATCAAATCATTTATTACTCCCATATTCTTTGTTTCTTCAAGCTTCTCAATTTTGTCTGCATAGTCCTCTAGTTTGGCTTTCTCTTCAATAGAAACATGAAAATATATAGAAATTGGAATTAAGTATGTCTAAAATTCAATTTCTACATCAACCATAGCTTTATTGTGAGAAGAAAATAAAATATTTGCAAGATTTTCATTCAATTCCCCTATTTTCTCCTTCATAGCCGGATTCTTCATTATCACCTCTTCATAATTCTTTGCAATAGATACTAATTTACAATAGGTCTCTATGATTCTCTTTGATAAATCCTATGTTTTAACTAATTTCATAATAGAGACTTATGTCATGAAATTGGAAATCTCAGTATCCCTTGTATTCTGCAAATTCTAGATCATCCTTTCATCTCTTTTCTCCTCTTGAATGTTTATCATGTGGGGCTTCTATGTAGATGGGGTCAATGACCAAATTGCCAATGTTTTGGAATTTGGATCAAATCTTGATCCTCTTATTATATCACTAATCCAAAATTGAGATCTTAAGAGTGGGTTTGGTTTCCTCCTTATTTGATCAATGATAAATGTAGATTGGAGATCCTAATGTGGTTGATTGGAGATCCCAATCTGGCAACAACAACATTCCACTATTCTTTACAAGAAATATTTCTTCTTCCACTGTTATATGCTCCCTACTAGGAATATATGCTTGGAGATCCTTTACAATCTATTCATTATTTTCATTTTCTCCTTCTCCCATGTCCAAACTATTCCTTAGCTCATTTTGCTTCATTTTTATTAAAAAACTTTTGAATTCATTTGTTTTAATGAATTCATCATCATTCAAGAAATTATTTGACATCATTATTCTCTCATCCATAGGAAATACAAGAGATAAATATGTTTTTCCAGTTCCTTATTGATGCCCCTTCTCTCTGAGATTATTTCTAATCTAATAAAAATATTCTCCTTTCTCAATAATGACTCCCCTTGCAGGGTTTACCTTCACAATTTCCCTAGATGGGTCAATTTTTTGCCTCATAGCATGTGGCTCCTTAGTGGATTCTAATTCATCTCCACTCTCCACATAATGTAATTTTTGTTCCAAAGGCTTCCTTCCTTCAGAAGACAATACATCTTTTGGCTTGTGTGTCTTAACAACTATCTCTTACAACTGTTGCATTTGTGCCATCAAGACTTCATAGGAACTCAACATCCTTTGAATTCTCTTTAGATAATTATCCTCATGAAAAAATATGAGAACTTCGGGTCCATCTCTCTAAAATCATCCTCAACCCTCATCAGATCATTCAATTTCCTTCTTCCTTCATGAAGAACATTCTTCTCCATTGGGTTTCTTACAACATCCTCCTCATATAAAGTTTCATGGTCCTTAATTGTAGCCCAAGGGGTCATCTATTTCATTGCAACCTTTATAAAACCCTCTAGATCACAAAACCTCAGTGTAGTAGTGACCAACCTATATTGTTTCAATAAATTATCATTTGTTCAAAGGATTTCTTCCCAATAGTGAAATAATTTACAATCCATAATCTAGGAAGAAAGGTTCCTTTCTTATGTGCTTCTAAATACTCTTTATCCATGCGAGTTCATTTGCATATAAATTCAATGTAGTCAAGCCTGGGAGCTAAAAATTTAGGGAGAATATGTGGAGGATCAGGATACCCATATACTCTCATAACAGTAAAATTGTAAAAAAATAGAAGTCCCCCAGTTATGAGAAATAGGCCAATTTGGAACAAAGTGTCAAGTTCTCAAAATTCTCCTTAATCCAACCACTAATCTCTCATTTTTAGTTACTAATATTTCTAGAATAGGAAACACAATCTGATTTTAAAAACATAAGAAAGAACAAACATAAGTACTATTGTCCCACACCTGGGTCCACATTTGTATTGGAGATGATACACCAAGCTTCTCCTTTTGCAAAATGAGTTCTTTGTTCATCTAGTCAACATTAAAGTATTGAATGAGGTGCAACAATATTGAATAATATTTGAAAGTGATGAAATTATTATCCTTCTAGATTTCAATCAAGGCTTCATGAATTTTCTTGACCATATACTCGACATAATCATAGTCAGTATTTAACTCTAGATGTTGGATATTCATAGCCATCATTAACAATTTTGTAGAGACTGTGCCCTCTCCATCAAAACCCAACATCGTGCATTGCATATAGAAGTGGAACTTTATCAAATCGTAGGGTGCATATACATCATCAAGAATTAGTATCAAATTCATATCATTCATAGGCATGTAGTGAGGGGTAGAATGATTTTTTAATACCATTTAGTGGGACTCATAAGTTCCTATTTGTCTATCCAAATCAATTACTATGTAGGTAGCACCAAATATCTAAAATTCTTCTACAAAACTTTTTTTTTTTACATTTACTAGGGTTGCCTTATTCTTCCTCCTAATAACCCTAGTCATAGGGCAATACACCTTTGCCAATTTCCTCACCAAGTCCACATACATGTATACATTTGGAACGACCATCTTTTCCTTGTTCAGATACCACAGATTTGACATTTCAATCCCCTTTGCTATGTTATTCCATAAATAATGGAACAAAAACATTCTAGAGGCATTAGGGGTTTCTAGATTTCTACATTGACTACACACATATTTCCATGCATGTTTGTTCATAGACAAAGTATTTGAATTCCCTGGTAATAGGTCTATGAATTCCTCTAAAAAAATTACCTTCTCTTTCTTCTCTTTTGCCATAGAACCACCACTGGTGGTTTTCCTACTCATATTTACAACTAGCAAAAACCAAAATCAACACAACACAACAAAAGAATTGATACCCTCAAGAACCAACACTACCTCACAATTCACAATTGCAAATATAAGACACCTTCAATCACCTTCAACAATCACACCATACCTATAAGAACATATTCCAATTGTATACAAATCTTCAATAAAATTAGGCCTTTATAAATTGTTGAGCTGAAGGTCAGTGGTCGTCATCTCAATCATTAATTTCATGCATTCAGTCATCAACCTCTACAACATAGCTATGTGAATTTATTGAAGCTATCGCTATCATAAATGAAAAATTTAAAAACATGCCCTTATGTAATTAAATTTTGAATTTAGCAAAAAAAGGAATGAATATTTCCACATGGTAATTTATGATTTGTTAGACCCCATTTTCCTTTTACACCTTAACAATATCATGAAAAAACCACTTAGACACGTGGATCCCCATCACTAGCTCTCACCATACAAAATTTAAACTCCAAGTAACTCATGAGCCAGTGAAAAATCATTAACTAGTTAAATTTCCATCTCTCTAGTCGAAAATGTAAAACTCACAAACCCTCATGAGTTGGTGAGAAAAAGAAAACATCCTCTGTCGCTAACTCGTGACTTAAAAGTGTTAAGTTCATAAACCGTAACGATCCGGCGACAACTAACAACAAAATGCAATCCATTTAATCATGATATCGTGGCTTGAAAATAATAACAAGAGAATGAATCTAGACCTCGTGACAAACAAATAAACCTGACCACTCACTCACTCACTAGATAAAACCTTGACCATAAACAAGGACCCAAGAATTAGCGATAAATAAAACATGCTCGATGACCTTTTGACCAAAAATACCATGACATGGATAAATAAGGAAATGACAACTCAGACTTTGATAAATCAACAATCCAGATGAATTTGAGAAAAAATATGATAGAATGACATCCAAACCATGAAGAAAGGTGTTCCTTCATGTGTTAGCAAAATTTTCATCATGGTATTCTCAAGATTCTTTTGAGAATCCCAAGTGGTAGTAGATAGAAGCTCAATGTTATTTGATTCTAAACTTGTCATAGAGCTCATCCATAACCTTATTTTTGAATTTCCCTTCATTGTTAGTCACAATACCTAGAGATAATGTAGTTGAGAATAAATATAGCCACTTTTTTTTCTATTTTCTTTGATGAGTGGAATCGCTTCGAGCTAGTTTGTAAAGTACTTAGTGGCTGGGATGATAAACTTTTGACCGTTAGATGAAGAAGGATATATTTGACCGATGAGATCAAAAACCCACTATTGAAAGGGCCAATGAGTGATAAATAGTATGAGCTCAATTTCTGGAACATGTATGAGATTACCATGTAGCTGACATTTCTTATAGGTCATAGAAAATTTGATAGCTTCTTTCTCCATATTCAGCCAATAGTAGCCGACCCTTAGTAGTTTCCAGGCTAGATTTAGACCATTAGAGTGAGATCCACAAATGCCTTCATGAACTTCAGCTAATGCACATTGAGACTCTTCACATTCTAAACACCTAAGAAATGTACCATCTAAACCTCATCGACATAGGTCGTTAGCTATGATGATATACCGTGAGGTATTGTGAATCAAGTTTCGTTTCTCATTTTGAGTAATATTATTAGGAATAATTTGGTTACGTCTGTATGAGTAGACATGAATATATCAATATGAGTCATGTCCAATGATAGAATAGAACATTTGGGATTCAGGTCATTTGTAGGAAGGATAGGGTAATGCTTCCACTAGGAACTCATAGTAGAACCCATTTTCTTGTGGTTGTAACATTGATGGATGTGTAGCCATAGCATCAGCTACCTTGTTTTATGATCTCGGTATCTACTGAAATGTGATGAAGATATAGTATTTCTTAATATTATCAACCATCCTTTTGTAGGGCTTCAATTTTTCATCCTTAGTTTTATATACATCATTAATCTGGTTGAGTATAAGTTGAGAGTCTGCATAAACATGTAGCTCAAAAACCTTCCATTCAATAGCCTTGTTCATTCCATTCACCAATGCTTCATATTCTAAAATAATATTAGTATAAGGAAAGATAATATTTTATTCCTTTGGAGTGAATATTTCAGAGGGGTTATAAAAAGAACTCTAGCAAAAAATCTTATTTGAGTGAAAGATCCATCAAAGACCATTTTCAAAGACTGCTAAGTAAGATGCATAATAGATTCATCTAGAAATTCAATGTTTAGAGGTTTGATCATATTGAAGAGCAGAATCATCCATTTGATAAAAAAATTATTGTCCTTTTATAGCTTTTCATTCTACACACTCAATATAAAATTCACTGAGTATCATAACCCATTTATCAAATGTACCTATGAGTGTTGCTTTACTTAGAAGATATTTTGACGGATCAATCTTGGTAACTAGTTTGATAGAGGGTGAAACCATAGTGTCTCAATTTTTGTGAAGAAAAGACCATGCCTAAGACTTATTTGTCAATAATAGTGCATTTCATCTCAAATGACATCATCTTGTTAATGTATTATATATCTTGTTCCCTTATTTCTCATCATTTTGAGCCAGGAGTTCTCCCAGTGATGTAGTTGTAGATTATATATAAAGAATTAATTACTTTCCTTGAATAGGAGGCATCAAAATAGGTGAAATTTCAAGATATTCCTTTATCTATTTTACATTCTTGTCACATTCTTCATCCCATTTTTAGGTTATTACTTTGTGTAATGTCTTTGTGAAAGGTTGAGCTTTATACACCAACTGATAAATTAATAGTCTGATTGATTGTAATCTTCCTTATAGAGTTCTCATTTGACTTATGTTCTTGGGGGGTTTGTATTTCCATGATAGAATTTACTTTAGATGGATCAAGTTCAATACCTTTACTAAAACAACACAACTTAAATTTTTTCCAAATGCAACACCGAATGAAAAGTTCTTAGGATTTAATCTATGTTTGAACTATTCCATTCTATCCAAGATTAGACAAATTTTTGCTAGATGTGTTTCTCTTTTCATAGATTTTACCAATGTGTCATCTACTTAATATTCCATGTTTTTATGCATCATGTGATGAGAGATCATATTCACAACTCTCTGATATGTAGAACCTATATTCTTTAGGCCAAAGGGCATGACATTCTCAAAGAATGTTCTCCAAGCACATGTAAATGTTATTTTCTCTTGATCTTCAGGTGCAATTTTAATCTAATTATAGCCAAAAAATATATTAATAAGAGAGTAAATTTCATATCCAACCCTCATGTCAATATTAGGGAGTGGCAAATCATCTTTAGGACATGCTTTATTCAAGTCTCTCAAATCTGTGCATACAGAGATTGATTTTTTTGGTTTAGAAATAGGTACAATGTTTGATATCCATTCAACATAGTAAATAGCTCAGATGAATCCCGCTTTATGTAAATTTTATAACTCAACTTTATCAAGTCATGCAACATGAGGATGCATTTTATGAGGTTTCTTGTTTACATGTTTTACTCCATGAGCAATAGAAATATGATGCAAGATAAGATCAAGATCTAGACCCAGCGTGTCTAAATATTTGCATGCAAAGTTGTTCTTTTTTTCCTTGAAGAATTCAATAAAATCTTTCAATTATTTCTCTAATAATTATTGAGCTACATGTACAATGTGCGAAGATTCCTCTGTTCTAATATTCATAGCCCATGATGCTTCAATAAGAAGTGATGACCATTCCTAAAAGTGACTTGGAAAAACATCAAGTATCTCATCTTTAGGTGCCTCAGAGAGGTTTTTAGTGTAAGATATGTCTTTTCCTTTTAATTTTTGTTTGCCACTAGAACTCTTGTTTCTTGTCATTTAATTTTTTAGACTAAGATACTTGATATATTATTTTTTCATGTTCACGCTAGGTTCACTAATGGAAGAGGTCATGGGTTCAGCAATATTAAGATAGAAGGCCAAGGACTAGTCATTGGGAAGAGTGGGAATATATAAGGATTGGTCTTGCATAGTCCATTCAATAAGCTCATAATGCATGAGGGATAAAGATTCAATAGGATTGATGGAATTCATGGTATTCTCATCATAAACTTGGACCATCAAGTTGTGTTCTAAAATACCACCTTGCATAACCGTATTTAGAACCTTAAGATTTATAACATCATTATCAGATTTTGCATTAGCATTTTGAAAACCTAGCTCATCAGACCTATCTCTAGACCCTTCACCTACCTCAAAGTGAGTTACGTATCGATAAACAACATCTATATCCTTGTCAATTATTTCTTCAGAAAAAGAATCCCATTCATATTCATTGGAGTCCATTTCATCCTTATTAGATATATCTAGGACATGAGTTAAGTTGACTAACTTCCCTGGGTTAGGATGTCTCCCTTATTCCACGCATAGTAAATGTGTTCTCATCTTGTTCTTCCAACTATAAAAATTTTTAGGATCAAACTTTGGACTTTCCTTCATATAGAATTACATCCTCAGGATTACCTTAAGTTGTTAAGATTTCTCTCTAAGGACTAGATTCTCTGATACCAATTGCTAGGAATAACTGTCCACCAACACAACTATGAGAGGGGTGAATCAGTTGTGAGATAGATTATTAAACATTAAACATTATAAGCCAAAACTTTAATCCAAAATATAACATAGTAAATGCAACACCATAACACAATTGTTTGTTGTCAAGAAAACCATGTTAAAGGTAAAACCTCAAGGGGAATTAGCACCTGTAAATAATGTACTGAGAGTATAGTATCCCTGCTAGAAGATTTAGCCTTGTTAGGAGCGTATTAATGCATTATGGTACATAGTCCATGTTAAAGGATAGACCATGTTAGGATTCAAGAGTAATAGTAGGCTCACTGCATAAGCACACTACCTAAAGAAGATTAAATCCATCCTCAGCACTTACTATTCGAAATACAAGTGCATATAAGAAATATAAAATCTAGTGAGCTATCTAATAGCATCTGCCTTTTCTTGATCAGTTCTAATGAAGTCTCTTAATCATGTCCTTTTCTCTACATCTAGCAAATGTTGCATAAAAAATCTTGCAGTATCAAAACTTCATCGTTACTTTTCCACTATAAAAGAAAACAAATTTCCTTTATATAGGTTTACAATAAGAAAAGAGGTCAGCCAATTAAGACTTACCCAATGTACAAATAATTAATTAATACCTTGCTAAGATACACATGGTACCTATAACAAATAAACTTCAATTACAATTCATCAAATATAATCCAAGATCCGTAATCCATGCTGGCACTCCATAATACATGCTACATCTCAGAAGTCGGCCCAAAATTGGTATCCTTCAGAACACATGCCACAAGTGACATCACCAGGAGTCCTGTGACCCCAAAATCATAAAAAGAATTCCTCAACATGTCTCTTGGCATTCCCCAAGATCACATATTATGAATCCTTATCGCACGCAAGTTATCCTCAAAACATAGAGACTAACGAGTTGTCAAAGATTAGTCATAGTCCAGTACCCTATTTTTACTAAAAAATATGTAACTCACCTCATCTATAATAGTAAGACATGTGAACTTAGACATAATATTACAACAAATCCCTATATACATAACCATATTTTCTCATTTTGAAACAACTATATAGTACCCGTAAACTTCTATCAGTTACCTAGCAAAAGTAATAACCAGTCTAGTCTACCTTCATAGAAACATATGTTGACATTAGTGACAAAACATGAATGCCAACAAAAATAATAGAAGCCAATTCCAACACACACAAATTAGTGTGAACAAGATCAAGCACACTATTTTAATTTTCTATCTTATAACAAAAAGTAGTTCTAATGCAGGAGCATCCTGGGATAGTTGGAAATCTTATATCACCAAAAATATGTTGTTGTTTGATTTTGGTTTTACTAATAAACTCAATTAAAGACCTGAGGTGCTTGGTCACTTTGGTGGTAGTTCTTGGTTGGATGATGTGTTTCTTCACCGATGGACTCGGTGATTGGACTCGGTGGTTTTTGGTGTTTGGTGGTATGCTACTTGGAGTTACACTGCTTGATGGTAGTTGTTTTGTGTGTTCAGCTTGGTTGTGTATGTTCGGTGGAGTTCAAATTGATTGTGCCTCTTAACGAGTGTTTTGGGTCTTAGTTTTCTTGTTCACCAATGAGGTTATTCTAATTTTTTTATTTCACCGACTGGTTTTATGGATTGGGCGGATATTGCATATTGCATCCGTGATTTGAGGGGGTCCTTGGGATCATGTAGAGTTCCAAGGCATGCAGATTTGAGGCATTGGATCTTGTGTGGACCTAAATATGATTTGGTTCTTTCTTCTATGTATTTATTATTTATTTGCAACCGATTGGGTCATTTTATATTTGTAACCAAGCCGACTTGTGGTTGTGTTGTATAAAAGTAGTATGTAGGTATCATTTAAGGGGAAGAAAAAGGAAAGAGAAGTTGATAGAAGATAGTAGTAAGTGGGTAGGAAAGAAACTTGTAATATTTCTTGGTGACTTGCGTGAACAAGTTTAGATCCAGTTTCTTCCACTTAACTGTAGGGAAAACTAGTGAAGTTGGATCTCGTGACATCTTGTTGAATCTGTTTATGTATTGTTCATAACCGCAAAGGCCTTACAGCCTGGCATGTTGCATGTAATTGTAATTCTGAGATAATATAAATTGATATTGATATATATTGTTGTGTTTTTGTTATTTTTTCTATGAGTGTTGTGTGGCTGCAAGTTTGGACAGTCCATTCTTGGATCCTCCAAGCTTGACTACATCAAGTTCTTGTTTGATTTCCCAATTGACATTTATTAAGTGTTAGAATGCTTCTTCCTTCTAGAAAAATGTCTAACAGTAGAAGTATAACTTATAGCAACAATATTGTCAATTTTCACATGACACAATCTCTTATCCCATAATGATCTTTCATCTTTTTGTACAATCAAACAAGTCTTTTGACCATTATTCAAAAGAAATATATTATCTCTTATCCTAGATCTAGTAGAAATATCCTTTCCATAGTCATTTAATATATTACACATACTATCCTTGAAATTAAATCCATAGCCTTTATCCATCATCTGACTATCACTAAGAAAATTATGTTTCAACCCTTTTACATACAATACATCATCAGTGTTAATTTTACCATCCAAAGTAATTGAACATCTACCTCTGATCTTACCATAAGAGTTGTTTTCCCATTTCACTTCACCTCCATCATACATCTCAAAGCTTACAATTTTAATCTTGTCACGAGTATGCGCAAGATTATGGTATGCCAAACTAGGGCCTTAAGTGGTAATGAAATTTAAGAAAAAAAAGGTTAAGCAACTTGACATAAAATTTTGAAAAAGTTGTCAATCTTATATAAAAAATATGTAACAAGAGAATCTATAGAAAACTGAATATAGCTTCTAGGATATAGTTGTTTTAAAAAACCAATATTCTATTTGGTGAAAATTTGAAATTTCAATGCAGTAGTACAAAAATTTCAGGAAAAAGATAAGAAGTAGGTGTATGTCTAACCACCTTAAACAAAATCAAATGATATTATTTTTCTATAATATTATTTATATAACTAGTAGACGCATGTTCGGATGTGATGTATATTTTTTGTAATTTTTTTCCAAGGAAAAAAATAATTATGATTTTTCTACTACCAAGTTTACAGTATATAAAAACTCGTATGTCTAACCACCATAACTTACTCAAAACTTCATAAAATTGAATTTTATTTTTCTTCTTCTTATATTATGTGAAGCATGTTTGGTATTTGAAAAATGTTATACCACTTGAAATTTATAAACATTTTTCAATCAGTCTATAGATGTAAGGAAAAAGATATGAAGTAGGTGTGTGTCTTACAACCTTAAACACAATCAAATGATAATTATTTTTTCACAAGATTCAAATGATATGAGTAGTAGACTCATGTCTGGATGTGACACATATTTTTTTGTAATTTTTCCCAGCAAATAATTAATTATGATTTTTGTACTACAACTTTTCTATAATATGAATACTCGTATGTCTGACCACCATAACTTACTCAATACTTCATCAAATTAATTTTTCTGTTTTCTTTTTATTATAGTATGTGAAGCGTAGAATGTGACGTATATTTCGGATTTGAAAAATTTTATACTATTTGAAAGTTATATATGTTTTTCAATTAATCTATAGATGTTTTTGACATCACCACTATTGGCATACCATGACCTTACACATACCCTCACCAGTCATGTGATGGGACCATCCACTGTCAATCACCCACTTATCTTCCTTGTCAACTTGAGTGGCTAGAGATTTCTCTTCAACAACATCTTTAGTAGAACTAGAAGTCACTACAATATCAATTGTAGGATCATCATCTTCCTTGTCAGCTTCATCAGAAATATCATTAGTCACACCATCATCATCAATAGCGTGGTAACATTTTATTTCCCTAGGATTAGGTTCATACTTATACTTAGGAATTCTACTAGGACACCTAGTTGCAAAATTTCCTACTTTACCACATCATTTAAAAGGCACCTTTCCTTTATACTTAAAATTGTGAGGATCTCTATACTGTATTCTTTTTGCAAAATTTTCTTCCAACTCTTCAAGATCTCTTTCTTCCTCTTCAATTTATTTCAGTTCCTTCTCCTATGTTGTCATTCTCCTTGTACATTTCTTAGCCAAATCTGATTTCTACATATCCTTACCAGTCATTATGGCTTTGAATGTTGTATTTGTATTGGGAAGTTCTCCACCCAATACACTCAATTGAAAGACTGTAAACTTTCCAATTAGGTTTTCCCTTGTCACATTTGTTAGTATCCTTACTTATTTTATAAATGCAACCTTGTTTTCATAGGCACGAGGCAATGTTCTCAGAACATCTGTCACAATCCCATCTTCGTCAAGTATATCTCTTATAGATCTGATAGCACACACCATCTCATTAATCTTTAGCATGTAGGTTGAAATGTTTTCCTCTTATCTCATCTTCATGGCTTCATATTTTCCCTTCAATCTTAGCAACTTGGCCATCTTTACTTATATGACTCCTTCACAAAGGATTTCCAACTTCTCCCACATCTGAGGGGTTGTCTCCAATTCCATGACATTGGTCATGTCTGCATCAGTTAATGCACTTAAAAAATATTCCTTTTCCCTATTGTTTTCCTTGGGCTCATTGATATCATCAGGAGACTTACGGTTTTGAGGAAAGTTGCATGAATTATTTGTAATCCTCCAACAATATTTACCAATGCATCTAAGATGTACAAATCATGTTATTCTTCCCCAATGCATAATTGGTTCCAACAATTCTTGGATTTTCCTTCTTGTATGGTTCCATCTTTGGATCTCCCAAAACAAAAATATTTTCATTGTGGAAAGCCAAACTAGGGTGAAAACCATGGTGGGGCTGAAACGAACAATAGGACTAGTACCTTGTTAGAAGTATATACTTATTACAATATGTGGAATGTACATGCATTAAGGCACACTACCTATATTTCACTACACAATTTTCCTTGGGCTACAACCCTAAATAAGTATCACTAGTTACAATCACAATTTAGACACCAATATGAGAATTCATGAACAGTATGATAGCATCTACCTATGTCCTAGTCAACTCAATTTCAGTAGAGTGATCTTTTGTTCCAATTCTCTCTATCACACTCACATGATAAATCTAGCCATCATTAGATTTGTAAAAGTGATTCACTAGAAACCTCTTCCTTCCATAACATTCCAAACACTGGCATACATACATGGTAACACAATCAAAACCCTAATTCACTATATTTATTAAGAACTAGGTTAGAAAAACCTAATCATCAAATGTTCAACTCTTAGCATTAAAATTAACCATTGAGATGTTTGTGGTATTTCCAAAAATTTCCTAGATCCTTCAAAAACACCTCGAGATCATAATCATAACCCTAACATATTTTACTGATCTCTGATAAAAAAATTTATCAAATTTTATTGACATGTCGGCTAAGAACATAAAAACATCTTAAAATTCATTGAACTTGGTCACCTTGATCAACGTAAGCTTCCAGCTCATTAGGAACATAATTATAGATCATCCTAAGGCATTATGAAACTCAAACAAACAATCAAATCCATCACATTCATCTGATATGTTACCATTTCATGCTTAATCTCAAGAACATTATTATCCCCACCTAAAATACTTGTAAATGCCTTGCAGACCATAAAAATCACAAACCCTTTGAATGGTAGACACATTTCTATGTCCTTAAAATGTTTCAAATTGTGCAACTAGAGATTTCTCCTTAAGGATGTTCGTGAAATCACTCTCTGCAACTTTGTTACACTAGTAAATAGTCAAATAACTAGTCTTCATCTATGATATCATAACTTGATCAAAACATCATGTCAGAAACTGAAACTTGACATGAACCATTTAAAAAACCTATACATAATCCCATGATGTGTGTAACTCCTCATCTTCATAACATTCCACTGTTATTCTTTTCATCATGCTATGTTACTGGAAAAACTGCACAATAAATATCCAAACTATATAATAGACATGCTAATATCAATGACAACACATCCAACTTGCCAACACTTATTATTCTGGCATTCCTATTCCATTTGGTATATCTAGAAAAACAATTGGAGGAATTTTGGTGGGACAAAGTGGCCAAAACTCGCTCAGTCCTTTTCCACTTCACCCTAGCTAACTTAGTCCCCCATATTTTCCTCAAAATTTAAATTGGTGTTTGATCTCAATAAATAAGCTAGAAATACAATTTTACATCATCCCTCTTTGATCTTGGGCCTCAAAAATTCATAATAGGTATATAAGAAACCTACCTCTCCATATTTGAGGAAGATATCATAAGTATTCAATCTTTCTCCTACAACTTTGTATCTTAAGTATTCTAAGGCAGATTTCAAGCATTCCAAGGTATTTTCAATTCAATATTCACCATGGAAGAAACATTCTCTCTCTCATTCAAGTATAAGTAGAGAATAACAACATAAAAGAATAATGTCAAGGCATATTCATCCATCTTTGTAAGCATTTCAAGCATCCAATCATTTAATTCTTCAAGTCTCCAAGTCATTCTCCTTCTCTCCATCATGCATTGTGTAAAATTACAACATTCATTATGCAAGCCATGTCTTTCATGATTTCCTTTTTGGTCTTTGTGTGGAGTCAAGATATTCCATAAAAATTGTGATCAGAATCAAAGAAGCCTTTTACTATCAAGATATGAGATACTTTATGTTTCAGATCTAGCTGCTACTTTACATCAACCCACTTTCCTTTCAAGGATATTTCATTTAAATTCCAAGGTTGATTCCTGAACTGGATTTTGACTTAGGAAACCCCATCTATACACAATGATTTCTCTCTTTTCTTTGTCCATGAATATGTAGTGTTGATTTTGTGACTAGATCATGAAAGTGCAGGGCTTTGTTTACAATCTGAGACTAAAAAGAGAAAAACATACTAGGAGAAAGTCACCCTAGTCAATTTGGCCCTAGGCATAGTTTCCCCAGTCAACTTGGCCCCTCCTATTTTTATCTAAATGAAATATACAAGATACTTACTGTCTCTGGGTTCCATTTCTCATATAAAAAATTATGTGTTAAATCTCGATTAGCCTATGTATGAAAAAACTCAACCTTCTTTCTTAATATTCCCTAGATCTTACATCCATCACTCCACTTTCCATTTTTCTATATCCATCATCTCCTACAAAAGTGAAGGACCATTGCACCCATTTATTGATTCAGCCTTCTTGAGCCTTGTGGCTCATCTTCCTTTCGAATGTGACTAAAGAGATAGGGCCATTCACCATATCCCTATTTCTTTTGTTAAATCTGTCTAGATCTCCTACTAGTCACTTATGATTGTACAAATATATCCTTCACTACTACACTTGAAACATATTCAATCACCTTTTCTCCTACCAAATATTATCTATAACTCATGATGGCTTCCATCAATGCATATGCTTATTTATTAGTAGTATCATATTTCAAATAAGAATCTTGGAGTGATTTGCTGAAAAATGCAATTATCTATTTATATCCATCTTCATTCTTCTATATCAATATAGTATCAATGGTTTGGAAGGATGCAAATGAAAAAAAATGAAAATGTTGTTAAAATCAGACTAATTTAACAAAGGAACTTCCTTAATAGCTCTTTTTATGGCTATAAATGCATCAATTTCTTTAATTAAATAGTCTAATTTTTCTCTCTTATTAGACATTTTAGAAATGGACTTCAATATCTCAATAAAATTAGAAATGAATCTTATAACAAATTTTATTTTTCTAAAGAATAATTGTATAGAAAGTTCACATTTATTGGAATGTGGATGTTTTCAATGGTTATTACTCTATCAAGATCAATTCTAACCCCTTCTCTAGACACAATATGACCCAACAATTCACCTTCTGTGATTGCAAAATAGAACTTCTTTGAATTCAATGAAAATCTATATTGAAGAACTTTGATAAACAACTTTTTAAAATGCACACAATGATCTTCCACCTTATTTGAAAATTCAATAAGGTCATCTTGGTACACCATCATGATTATGTTTATCAAAAATACAAATGCCACATTTATAGCCCTCTAAAGCATTGTACCAATATTAGTTAGTCCCAATAGCAATCTTACATAGACATAAGTGCCCCAAGGAGTTATGAATGTTATATTATGTTTCCCTAAATCCTTCTTCTCGTGTTATATCCTGAAACACCATCCATCATGGACAAAAATTAACACCCTATCACCTTTTGCAGTATTGCTTTCATGTTTGGAAATGAATAATTATCCTTTAATGAAGAAATATAAAAGTTCCTAAAATAAATACATAGATTTATATCTCTATTTTTATTTCTCATTGGCACAAAATTTGAATCCCATAGAGAATTCTTGATGATACCGCCATCCCTTAGTTTCATCAACTATTCTTGCATCTTAGGTGTGAACATAGGGTTAATAGGCCTTTTTCTACCAAAAATATTTTGAATTTGGTTTCAATGGGATCTCATGTTGAAAATTGCATCAACATTATTTATATCTACTTCAATCCTACATTGAGAGAGAGTAAATCCCAAGAGCTTACCAACTTCCACACTGAAGACACACTTAAGGGGATTTAGTCTCATCTTGTAGAGATTCATTTGAAGACAAAACAAAGATTATTAATGTGATATTCACAAAAGATAAACTTATCCAAGATGTCATCTACATAATACTCTAGGATTTTATGGATAAAATCTTGTAATATGAGGTAAATAGGACGTCAATAGGTTGAACCAACATTTTTTAGCCCAAATGGCCTGACCACATAGGAGTGCTTTGCCTAATGGGTTGTAAAGGTACTCATGTATTTATCCTTTGTATTAATACCAATTTGATTGTAACCCAAGAAGCCATTGGTAAAGGATAATAATGCATGACCTATTGTTGAGTCAACAATCATATTCATATTATGAAGTAGAAAGTCATTTTTCAAAGAAGCCTTTTTTAGGTCTTAAAAGTGAATACATATATAAATACATCCATTAGGTTTACTAACACAAACTATATTCTATCAATCCAATGTGAGTAGTCAAAATGATGAATAAATATTTCTTTCAAGAGCTTCTATATCTTAATTGAGCGACAAATAAAGTGACCGGGTATGTACACCAAGTTGTGAGTAAAAAAAGTGGACAAATCTTTAAAAAAAAATTAAATTTCATATAACCTGATCAGGTTATTGAAAATTTGAAATTGTTCTAGGTTTGGTAACCAAGTGTAGAAAATATTATAAATAAACTCAATTTGTCTCAGAACCCGATCGAGTTATTAGAAATATAATATATTTTTGAAATCCTGTGGCTTAGGTCATTTCTAATGCCTAAACTACAAAGAAGTAGAGTGAAGGAGGGAAAAATAGTAGTAAAACTCGATCATACTTTGAATAAAACAATATTTATTCTAAAATTTTGAAATTTTCAAGCAATGGCACACCGTAACAAAGGTATATTTTTTTTTTGTTGTTGTTTTGTTGTTTTTTTTCATTTGTAATCAAATTAGGTTATGATATTGATTTTTTAATTTTCTTTTATTAATTTCATATCAGATTCATCAAACAACCCAAGAAGACAAAAAATAAATGAAAGACCACCCCCGTAGAAGCACGCTTATTGCAAAACCCTCAAAATCCTCCTCAACAACCATCGGAAACTATAAACCCTCCTCAAAATCCCCCTCAACCACCATTGCCACCTGTAAACCCTCCTCAAAATTCTTCTCCTCCACAACCATCACCACCAGTAGACCCTCCACATGTGCCATTAGGTCATGTAAATGCAACACAAGAGGACCTCGTGCAACTCCTTAACCAAAATTATTCAATAGGTTGAAGGCTTAAGGTCTACAACATCACTCTACCCTTGCCACTACATTAGAACAAATGTCCAATAGTGGAAATGAGGTGTCTCAAGAGTTGAAAAAATGGGGTTCATTGAGGGATAGACATTGTACATATTATTTTGATTGTTTATCATATAAGGATGTGAAAATAAAGGCCATAAAAAAATGTGACATATGTGCCCTTTTTACCAATCCTAATACTAGCACCTCCCTAGAAGATAATACAAAATGGTTTCCTATACATTGGTGTGCTCATAGGGGGATGAAATCAGCATTTTGGGATAGGTGGTACATGGTATTTGACCAACCACCTTGTAATAATAATGAGGTGCCTTTATTTTTTTTGAGGAAGCTATACTGTGAGTTTATTATCGGCGAGAAGTCAAATTAATTTTACTTTTGTGAGTTCCTGGGTAGAGGGAGATGCTCTACGCAGGATAGACCTAGGGCACATAGGATTAGCTAACCACAAGAGATGATGCATACTTTGATAAAACCCCTCATTCATGTTGTGGTTCTATTAGTGGTGAAGGATTCTATTGATATATAGACTCTTCATGTAGCTACATCATTGGCTGATGTCATTATCTAGCATGGCACTCAATTACCTGGAGGAGAGGATGGATCAATGCTAGCGCCACCTCCATCTTCATCAGATACTCCATTAGGATCATCCCATCCCATGCCAGCTCCATCATCATCAAATGCACCATTAGGATCATCTCATCTCATGCCAGCTCCATTATCATCAAATATAGTTGTAGGGTCAACCCAACTCATTAAGCATATCTATATCAGTTGTAATGGTATATGTGATGGGGTGGATATTCAAGCGAGTGCAGATGGTTCAACATCCCATTCATGTGTACATTTCGGGAGAAGATGTCATACATCCACTACTGAGGATACGGCCCTCATAGATAATCTGATGACAATGGTGTATGGTAGAGAGCTAACATAGGTTTGTTTAAATTTGTGTTTAAATTAGGTTTATTTGTCACATTAATATTAACATTTTCATTTTCATCACTTATATTTCATGCATTTGATTATTTACCTTGTCATATTCTCCTTATGCGCTCCCTTTGTCTATCCTTTTATGTCTCTCATTGTTCAATTGTTCCTCTTTTGTTCTTTCCCATTGTTCATATTAAATGGACCCTATGAATAATATCATGAACATAGAATAACATGTGAACATCAAATCCAAAAAATAAGGACAAATCAATCATTTTCTTGAAATGTGAACTTACAATGGTAAAATAACATAAAAAACACCAATAAACAACACAATTCAATCATTTTAAAGAAAAAACATACAAAAAAGTGCAGACCTATCTGTTACTGGAGTAAAACAACAAAAAACCAGTAGTGGGACCTCGGGACAACTTGCAATGACTATTTTTAGACTGTTGAAGCAAACAAACTTGCAACGTTCCTAGTTCAACAGAACTCAAGCGGGTTCTAAGGACCTAATGGTTCACCATTCCTCTTTCCTCAGGACCTGATCGAGTTATGAGAACATTAAAGGCTCAACTTTCCTTATTTCTTAGAACCCGATCAGGTTCTAAAAAACTAAGAACAAAGGAGGAGAGAGAGAGAGAGAGAGAGAGAGAGAGAGCATATTGATTTTCCTATATGTTGCATGTGTTGGAAATACAATAATAGGAACACTAGTAAATTTTACCCTATTTTTCGATGATGATTAGTCAAATTTTTGACACCCATTGGTCGAACAGATGACAAAAATTATCGTCAAAATTTTTTCGTCGATTATTCAACAGGAAAACCCATCGTCGACATATCGACCTGCTTAGTGGTTGAATTATTGATCGAATCTTCATCAGAAAAATGGCTTGAAGCTGGAAGAATTGCAGATCAAACCTTCTATCTAAGAAACCAACATTCACCAAAATTGCGACCACAGTTGGTTGGAATTGACGTCGAACACATAGCAGTCTCATCGAAACATCAAAGACAGTGTGTCTCTTTTGCGACCAAAGTTCGTCAAAATTGACGTCGAACACATAGCATTCTCGTCGAACGTACTGATATTAAAATGTCGACAAAGGAACCAATACTAATTTTTGGTTATATATATATATATATATATATATATATATATATATATATATATATTATTGATGGGTTTGTAACCAATTTCTCTATAAATATTCATGATGATGAAAATATTGAGTCAAAATTTATATCTCCTTTGTCAATGGAGATTGAAATATAAAATAGCAGAACAAAACCAAATCTGCCACAAATACACGATTCACCAGTTATATGAGATCAAAATGAAAGGATATAGAATCTATGAGGTTTTACAATCAATTAATTAGCATTTACTTTTGAAAGTGTGTATTTTGATTTTTATAATTCTCCTATCAGAAAATGAACAAACATACATTATTATAGAATGATCCAAATAAAAAAAAATACACAGTGTAAATATAAAAATGGTACACACAAGCTCAATGTTTTGATCTCATAAAAGTAGAATGATAAAATCCCCAAACATGAAAGCTCCTATGGTGTCATGTGTGCTTCCCTACCTACATAGTCAATCAATGAAAACCCCCTTAGTAATCACACATCTTCCATGTGTCTCTTAGCATTGATTAAATAATGAAGGTATGTTATTTTGAGCTTCACTTGGTTTCAAGAATACTTTAATATTCTCTACTTAACAAGGCCAACCACGTGAAGGTGGAGCCTCATTTGGACCCTCCTAGGACACTCTTATGACCCTTTACGACACTTTAAGATCTCTAAGATGTATTCTTAGGGATCATAAAGGGTCATAAAGGGTCATAATGGATCCTGGGACACAACATCCAAGAAACATAAATGTAGGCATCATGGTCACAATTGTTTAGAGACACAACATAATTTAGTGGTATACTCAGACGATGCAATACAACCACTACTCCTCCAATTCTAAGTTGGCACTGAACGATCCAAAAACCATAGATAAGGAATAAATTTAGAGAGCGGAGGAGGGGCATAACAACCGAAAGAATATACCTCTGCTCTCTAAATTTATTCCTTATCTATGGTTTTTGGATCGTGCAGTGCCAACTTCAAACTGGAGGAGTAGTGGTTGCATTGCATCATCTGGGTATACCACTAAATTATGTTGTGTCTCAAAACAATTATGACCATGATATCTACACTTATATTTCTCAGCTATTGTGATATCTACATTTATGTTTCTCAGCTGTTGTGATATCTATATTTATGTTTCCCAGCTATCATGTTTATGTGCTTGTTCTTTATGTGTTTGGCTTCTCTCCCTCCTCCAAAACAAGATTTTCCCACTCCGAATCAAGAATGCATGTGCAACTGCATAGAATATATAGTGTTAGAAGGCATACACCACAACTTGAACTTCCTTGCAGGTTCTAGATCATACAGGAGCATACTGGATTCAACCCTGGGTCAACACTTCAACGACATCAGACAGTGATGCAAAATTTACCATCTGTAATCATTGCAGCAGCATTAGGCACCAACTTCAGCACAATATGATCACTAGACATGGCTATATGTCTTCTACTTTTAAGTTGTGTTGTCTAGTGATCATATTATGTTGAAGTTGGCGCTTAATGCTGCTGCAACGACTAGTGATCATATTGTGCCGAAGTTGGCGCCTGATGCTACTACAATGACTACAGATAGTAAATTTTGCATCACTGCCTAATGTCATTGAAGTGTTGACCCAAGGTTGAATCTAGTATGCTCCTATATGATCCAGAACTTGCAAGGAAGGTCAATATGGGGTTAGATCCAAAGGATATAAGCAATGCATGGCACCCTATTACTGATCCTCATCTACAATTACGCATGTGCATAGTCAAGCCATACACTTCTCCTTTCCTCTCTATTTCCTACACCTGTATATACAGCTACACAACTAGATGCATGATATAAAATTCATAGTTTATTACATACAAGATTGTAAGATAAGCTACATCTATAACTTAGCTAAATCAATCATAAGGTATTTAAAACTAGTATCGTAAAGAGATGCAAAATATGTAAAATATTGGTAAGGGGTGGAAAGATAAAAAAAGAACTCAAAATTAAAAGACCTAAGGGCCAGACCTAATTCCTCGAGGGCTCATCATAGATGGCCTTGCCTACGTAACTCACAGAGACATCGTAGTTCAGGTTTAACTTTAACTTTAACAATAAATAATTAGAGCTACATACAACTGAATACAACATGACATGGTAGTAATGA
>MU227532.1:776171-796328 GCA_018584345.1 Thuja plicata | reverse complement strand
GCTCAAAAAGGCCCAAAATTAGAATTCGCATAACCCTATTCCTATTTTTCATTTTGGAACCAAACACTGAATTTGACAATACCAGCATGCGGGTATGCCAATTCCTAGTCAATACCTAGAAACAAACGGGGCCTTACCTATAATCCTACCAAAGGGATTTGAAAAATACTGAATATAACTATATCATTTGTACAATGCACAGAAACAACTATGTTATGTTTTTCTAAATAAATCAGGAACAAGTTTTCGTGTGCGCGGGGTTTGACCCTCTTAATCTTATCAGTTTTTTAAAAAACATTAGTATTTTAGAAACTAGATTTAGAGTACTAAAAAATTTTATTTTTTACACATCTTATTTTTAGTGCATGACCCTCAAATGTCTATTCCAAGTTAAGGTTTACCTGATTTTAGAAAATGTTTCCACTTATACCCCCTTTTCTGTTCAGAACTTGGTGAACATAACCGACCCTAGGTTTCATTTTGATTTTATGGGCTTGGCATTAGAACATAACATGATATTGTGAATCATGGACTCATCAATATGAAACATGTCTTCATATTCCAATGTGAAACATTAGATTATTGATGTAGAAGATTGACATGTGACTTAGCTTACTCTCCAAAGAGACACTTGCTAATCTTTATTATCATTTTGGTGTATTTTAATCCATGATGATGTTGGTAGCCTCTCCCCTAACAAGGGTAATATGGTCTTCAAGATGTGGCATTGAAGTATTTCAACTATCATGAGGTAAAGTTCCCCATCATTTGCATCTTTAACAGATTCTCTAAATTATTCCTAATTTTCCAAGTAATAAGGGAATCAATGTTTGTGGTGATAAGTTGGTAGAAAAATGAAAGCACTTATGAATTCTTATAGATCTTCCTCCAAGTAAAATACATCTAGTTGAACCTCCACGGAGCTTTCATTTTTGTCAATAGATTCAAGATGGACTATTTAAGGAGGAATAGGCTCTTCAATAATCAAGTTGACTTACAACCATGGTTTTGCCTTGTAGGATATGGTGCAACATCCAAGACTAGTGTTATGGTGTGGAAGCTCTTATTCTAGAGGTACTTAGATAACCTTTGCACTAGGACCACAACCTCCACCATCATAGCCATAATTCAAAAATAGCTTATACCATGGTCCATAGATCAACTGAAGTTCCTTAGAATGTGAGGGATTGATATAGAAAAGAAGATGAACATGATAAACATTACTTGGATTTATCAACGCATAATGTTCCTTTGTAGCCACCATGAAAGAGATATTAGGAATGTTTAAGTGGACAAGGTTTACCTTGTAATCACCAATATAAGAATAAAAAAAGTGTAAGGTTCCCCAATCATCACCCAAACATGCAATGACCTCAATTGAAGAAGGTTTTGAAATTGATTTAGTGTGGGGGGTTTAGGAAGTTGAATGTTTGAATGTTTTAATGAGTTGATGGTTGAGTTCACCTTTCTGACTTCATTTCTTGATCTCCTACAATGAGGGAGGTAGGAGTTTTAATATACCTCTCCTAGCCATATCAGGATGTAAATATTAAAGGAGACTGACATAGATTTTAGAATCCCAGTAAAACCCATTACGCATTAATCAATTTAAATTTGGGCCAATTATTAGGGACATGGGAGAGTTAAATTCACCCCTAACCCTCAAAATCACCCTTGTCCACCTAAAGAAGACCCAAATTTGGACCATGGGCCCTGTTTGATATGGGGATGCCCAAATTGTAAGTGAAATCAAGGTGTGATTAGCAAAAATGTATGTGGGAAACCACACATGCCAAAATGGGGCCTAAGTAAGCAAGAAATTGTATAGAGATACAATTTACAATGCTAAATATATTAATCACTATATTCTCCAATTGATCATTGCATGACTAAGTTATCAAAATTATATATTATTCTAGGGAATTGTATTGTATTCTTAAAGAGAGTTTAAGAGGTAAAAAATATTTTAAAACTTACATCTATTCTAGGTTCATCATGGATTATTCTCCACATATACAATGATGATTCATACTACACCCTCACCCTAATTAAATTAATAGATAACATTGGTGTAGGGGCACCAAAGATATTCAATACAACTATGAAGACTTTGAAGATATTCAGTGAGAATCAGAGGGCAAAGAAGATGGATAAACATCCTATGAATATCAATTATAGGATATTAGAACCTATAATGCTTTTTAATGTTATGAAATGACATTTCAATATAAAGAGTTTGTTAATGGCCTAAAGGTACAAATTTCTTGTAAGTGGACCAATAGTGTCCACGGGAGTCAATGGATTGTTTAGAGATAAGGAGCGTTTAGAATAAGTCTCTGAGATGTTTGAAGACCTTAGGAGTTCTTAGTTTATAAGTTTTTAATTTATTTTTTAGTTGTTTTCAAATTTTAAAGATTCATATTTTCAAATGTAATAGTCACTTTGTCTTTTAGTAGGAAATCCATTCAATTCTAAGTCTTTTGCTATTCTAAATCGACATAAATTCCAAGAGATGGTTGGAATGGTTGGGGAAACAAGATATAAAACATTAGAAGAGTCTATTGTATGGGAAGGCCTGGAGATGGCACAAATTGTGTAACCTTGGAAGCAATAAAAGATCTTATTCTCTGCAAATCCATGTGAAGTATTGTATTTTCAAGTTTTGATATTCATTTGAAACTATTTTAATGTTTCTTATATCATCCTAGGGCTTTGCGAATGAACTAAAATACATAATAATCTCTAGTTTTGTCCTACATAGTATTGTACAGTCACATCATTGGATCATTTAATAAGATATTTTTGAGTTTCTTATGGTTGATAAGAATTCCATGGAATATTTTAAGGCCTAGGATCCATGAAATGGTAACCTCTAACATGTATTTTATAACCATGTTGATGCAAGTGCATGAAGGAAGGGAGATTGTAGTGTACACCAATGAAATTGTGAAGAAAATTTAAAGAATGGGATACCAAAGTATTGCAATAGGTATTTATCTCATGTGAGGAGTATATCTGAGGACATGGGTTATCTTAGAATTCCCATTTACTGATGAATGAAGTCTTTATTGTGCCTGTAAGTGATTAGAGATAAGCTAATAGCAAATTTGTAATAGAAACAAGGGTTTGTAATAGAAAATTTGGAATTTATGATGTTGTAGGGGGTTTGGGGTTAAATCCCTTTGGAATTGAAAGTTTGGAGACATATTGAGTGACTGTTGAAAGTCTGGAGTCTAGAAGGTAAAACAAGCATATAGTTCCGTTGTTAAATTGCTTGATTTTTATGCATTTTGGGGTCACATTGTAAGGACAACAACATATGGTCCAAATAAACCTATAGGAAGCTTTTGATATGTTTTAGTACCTAGAAAAGGGTTTCCATAAATGAAATTACCTTGTTTTGTGTTTTGGATAAGTTTGGAGTTAGGGATTTAAGAAGGTCACTACAGGGCTACTAGATTGGCAATTAGGTCTCTGGACAGTTTGGAGAAGATTGAAGATTTTGGTGTTGAACCAAGATAAATACCTGATTTGATCCATTGAAACCTTCCATAAAAAATTTGTAAATACTTCCTTGAATCATTGGTTGGGTGTGTTTGTCCATTTGAGTCATTTGTGGCATTGAGGCCTAGGAGAAGTGCCTAAAGTCATTTGGAAATAACCATTCATTTGTTGTTTATCAACCAACCACCCTTACCTCTACACCAAGTGGTATCAGAGCTTAGGAAGGGTCTTTTGGAAAGGTTTTAAGTGTGTTCTTTAGAACCTTGTTGATTTGGATCCTTAGTTAGCCCTTAGAGTTGAAGTATCCTTTGAGGAGAAGCACTTGAGTTGATCCAACTTGTCAAGGAGATCAGGAACCATGTATGAAAGAGAAGAAGAGTTACCAAAAAGGATGACAAACATGGGTTTGGCAAGGATAGTCAAAGAGAAGTTGGAAAATAATAGGAAGTTGAAATCAACATTGGAACAAAAGGAGATGGAGAAAAATCAAAAAGATAAGATGATGGAAACCATGATGGAGAGAATCTTGGCATTAGAGAAAAAGGATAGAAGTAGAAGATAGGATGAGGAAACAGAAGTTGAAGAAGTAGAAGAAGAAGTAACCCAAAAGGAAGAGCAATTAGATCATGAATATCTAAGGATGGCTAGTTTTGCAAAAGCCATAAAAAGTGAAGATACAAGGGCAAGAGAAGATTTTCCTAGGTATGGCAGGAAGATGGATGATGAGGAGTTGATAGATTGGTTCAATTCCAATGAGCATTTCTTTGAATATGACGATGTTGAAGAGGGTCAGTTGAAGGGACACCCTCTACTATGGTGGGATTGTGTTCAAGAAGAGAGATGGAAGAATGGGAAGCCCAAGATTACATCTTGGTACACTATGATGGATAAGATGAAGGAAAATAGTTTGCAAAATTATTATAGGTTGCAGCTATATAGGAAGTTGCAGGGTCTTAAGAAAAGAGACATGGATGTACAAAAGTACACTGAAGGGTTTCATAATTTGGACATAAGGGTTAGTCATGAGGAAGATGTTGAAGAAAATATATCAAGGTACATGGGGGGATAAGGTTCAACATTCAAGATGAACTTAGTCTTGCTACCCCTAGATCACTTGTAGAGTGTTACAAGCTAGCCATCAAGGTTGAGGACAAGATAAAGAGAAGGCAATAGAGACAAGGAAGTACAAGAGAAGGATCATCTATGAGAGGACGAGGTGGTAGAGCTCTACTGATTTTAAGAACAACAATGATAAAGAAAAAGAAAAGACATACACATCAAAGACAAGAGGAGGATATAGAGGAGGAAGAAGTGGAGGAAGAAACAATGAAGTGTTCACAGGGAGATGTTTTACTTGCAATGAAGTAGGTCATCAATATTTTAGATGTCCTAAATGGACAGAGGATAAAGGTAGGAAAAGGAGAGTAAATTTCAACCAAGAAGAATCAAGAGAAGAGGAGGAACCCAAAACAATCTTTGCTTTACCTGAAGAGGGAGAATGTTTATTGATGGGAAGAGGATAACCATTGCAAGATACAAGAATATTCAAAACCAAGTGTTTGAGTCATGGTAAGATCTGCAATTTACTTATTGATTTAGGTGCTTCACATAATTTGGTTTCACAAGAAGTTGTCAACATGTTGCAATTACAAAATTTTTCCCATCCAAATCCATACTATGCTACTTGGGTGAGTAAGGATCAAAACATACATGTAATGGATTAGGTTGTTATAATTTTTTCAATTGGCCCCTATTCTGATAGTATTTTATGTGATGTCTTGGATATGAGTTATGGGGATGTCATCTTGGGTAGACCTTGGCAATATGCTAGGAGGGTTGTGCATGATGGTTTTATAAATACTTATCTAGTGCAATGAAGCATGTATTAATGTATTTTTGCAATGAAATTTTAGTGCATGGACATGGTGGTTTAATTTGTGATATTGGTTGGAAGAAAGAAGAAAGGTTGCAGATTGAGGTAGGGAAAGACAGTCACAAGGAATGTGAACTGTTGGAACAATATTTTGTGTTCGCTGGGATAGTCAAATGTCCTATTGGAGGGTAGGCAGAGGAAGGTACATTAGTGATAGGGAAGAGACCAATGAAGTCTATCCCGGGGTGTACAATGCAGACATTCAAACAACAACAATACTGTCATGAAGAAAGACAGTCAAATGCAAATGGGTTTTTATCTAATCTTTTGTGTATGAATGTAGGGTGTTTGAGACAAAGGCGGGTAATTCTAGGGGAGTATCTCATCCCTCAGTATTAGACATTTACAAAGACACAGTGTGAACAAGAAGATCAACTCTTGGGACAAGAGTTTCATTGGAGGAGGGGACTATGGTGTAGGGGCACCAAAGACATTCAATACAACTATTAAGACTTTGACGACATTGAGTGAGAATTAGAGGGAAAAAAAGATGGATAAAGATCCTATGAATATCGATTACAGGATATTGGAACCTATAACAATTATTAATGTTATGAAATGACATTTCAATATAAAGAGTTTGTTAATGGCCTAAAAGCACAAATTGCTTGTAAGTGGACCAATAGTGTCCAAAAGGTTCAAGGGATTATTTAGAGGTTAGGAATGTTTAGAATAAGTCTCCAAGATGTTTGAAGACCTTAGGAGTTCTTAGTTTATAAGTTTTATTTATTTTTTAGTTTTTTTCAAAGTTTAAAGATTCATATTTTCAAATGTAACGGTCACTTTGTCTTTTAGTGGGAAATCCATTCAAGAAGTCTTTTGGTATTTTGAATCGACATAAATTCCAAGAGATGGTTGGAATGGTTGGAGAATAAATATATAAAACATTAGAAGAGTCTATTGTACGGGCAGACTTGGAGATGGTATGGACTGTGTAAGCTTGGAAGCAATAAAAGATCTTATTCTCTGCAAATTCATGTGAAGTACTGCATTTTCAAGTTTTGATATTCATTTGAAAGGATTATAATGTTTTTGAGATCATCCTAGGGCTTTTTGAATGAATTAAAATACATTTTAATATCTGGTTTTGTCCTACACTATGCTATACAGTCACATCCGTGGGTCATTTACTAAGACAGTTTTGATTTTCTTATGATTGATAAGCATTTCATAGAATCTTAAAGCCTAGGATCCATGGAATGGTAACCTCTAACATGTATTTTGTAATCATGATGAATTAAGTGCAGGAAGGAAGGGAGATTGTGGTGTACACAAATGAAATTGTGAAAAAAAGTGAAGGAATGGGATGCCAAAGTATTGCAGTAGGTATTTGGCTCATGTGAGGGGTATATCTGAGGAAATGGGTTGTCTTAGAATGCCCATTTATTGATGAATCAAGTCTTTATTGTTCCTGGAAGTGATTGGAGATAAGGTATTTGAGAATCCTTAGAAATAAGGGTTTCTAATAGTAAATGTGGGGTTTATGATGTTGTAGAGGGTCAGGGGTTAAATCCCTTTGGAATTGATAATTTGGAGACATATTGAGTGACTTTTGAAAGTATAGAGTCTAGAAGGAAAAACAAGCATATAGTTCCTTTGTTAAATTGCTTGATTTTCATGCATTTTGGGGTCACATTGTGAGGACAACAACATATGGTCCAAAGAAACCTATAGGAAGATTTGGATATTATTTATTACCTAGAAAAGGGTATCCATAAATGCAATTACCTTGTTTGGTGTTTTGGAAAATTTTGGAGTTAGGGATATAAGAAGGTCACAGCAGGGCTACTAGATTGGCAATTAGGTCTCTGGACAATTTAGAGAAGATTGAAGGGTTGGGTGTTGAACCAAGCCAAATACCTGATTTAATCCATTTAAACCTTTCATAAAAAAGTTGTAAATACTTCCTTGAGTCATTGATTGGGTGTGTATCTCCATTTGAGTCATTTGTGGGGTTGAGGCCTAAGAGAAGTGCCTAAAGTCATTTGGAAATAACCATTCATTTGTTGTTTATCAACCCACCACTCTTACCTTTGCACCAAACATTAAAATAAATCACATACAAATTTGGATTCCAACATGGATGAGGTAATAGCATATGTCTATTCTTGATAACTATAATTTTAAGTTTCTTTCTCTTCTATAATTTATAATTTCTTTCAAATTTTTATGCATCGTTTTATATGCTTAGACTCTAGAACCAATTTTATTTTAAATTCTTTCTTCAGACATAATTTCTCAAATCTTGATCTTGAGACTTCTAGAAACTGACTTTGTCTAGATTAGTGCATCAAACACTCTTTTTCTTTCATTTTTCTTTAGCATAGATTCTTTGAGGGAATTTGAGATTCTAGCTTTATCAATTTTTGAGTGTGTTCACTAGCTAAAGCCTATTACCTATAATGGACTGAAACACCTTGAATTTTATATCAACTCCATTTTTTGAAATTATCAATACATATGATTTGTATGTGTGCCCTTACATAGAGTCACAACTCATAGTATACTATTATATATATTAAATTGTAATTTCAAAAGTACATCAACATTACTTTTTATCATAGGCTATTCAAAACTAACACATTTTAAATAGGCTTCACAAGGATGACAATATTGAGAGGGGGAAATTGTCAAACTAGGGAAATGAGATTAAGATTATTTTAAAAAGTTTATGATGGAATGCTTCTAGTATTGAGCCCCTCAATCCTTACCATTACTAGGATTTTTACGTGAATATTTGTTTATTTAGATGAACTTTTAAATATTTTAAAGTAAATATATTTAATTTTTAAGATTTTAATATTTGAAATACAAATATAAAATATTATCTTAATAAATTTATTAATTACAATTTATTTATTTATTTATTCACATTTAATGTCATTTTAAAATTCTTTAATTTTAATTTCTATAAAGTTGAATGTACTTTTTTTCTTTATCTAATAAAATTTCAAAAATCTTTAAAAGAAAAGCATCTTCCTATTATTTAAACTATACACATCTTTGATGAAACCTCCCGAAAGGATTATGAAATGTTCAATCATTTCTTATCTTTGTTATCTTAAACATTATCTAACTTATACGGATTCTAGAATCCTTAAAAATGTATATTTTTAACATCATAGATTATATATAAGTGTACAAATAAAAATAGAAATATTTTTGTATAAATATTATAGATTGTATTATTTGATCCATCATTAAAATGAAGATAGAAAGATTTCTGTATAAATATTATAGATTGTATTATTTGATCCATCATTAAAATGAAGAGAGAAATCAAAAAATTCAGTTTGTCAAATATATAGTATAGAACATTAATAGAAAAAACTATTTACAATTAAATCTAAAACATTCAAATGAAAATGACCTAATATATTTCTAATAACTTTTTTTATATTAATATTATATTATTTGATCTATCATTAAAATAAGATAGAATTCAGAATTTCATCTCATAATAAGTATAATAAAGAACATTAATAGGAAAAAACTCTTCGCAATTATATCTAAAAACACTCAAATCAATATGACTCTTAATATATTCTAATTCAAATGTAATTAAAACGACAATACCTTCAATGGAAGCACAATGCGCTGGTGTCTGCACTCTTCCCTGCGTCCCGACAGACAACGCAGGCGCTCTAGTGCGTTTCGACTGTATTCTTTTCTTTTTGTCTCCATAATTGAATATATTTCGTACTCTCCTGTGCGTCATCAGAACATGGTTGATTAAATGCATTGTAAACTCAATATATCAACAAATCTGATTAATCATTCATCCATATTCTCATGACTCCCACAAATACAAGATAATACGAATTATACTGAATTATTCAATTACAACCGCAGACAAATACGAATTATACTAATTTATTTCTCCACAACAGGAGACAAATACGAACGATACTGAAATATTTCTCCACAACTGGAGACAAATAGAAAATAATACGGTTGAAATGTACAAGAACAGCGTTTAGGTCACAAGAAAGAGTGTAGACTTCAGCGCATTCCTCTTCCATTGAATAATTATATTGAACACACAACGTTTAGTTTACTACGCATTTAAGAAACATGGTAGGACAAATATGTCTTTCCGTTTCAATCTTTCATAATTATAAGTTTTGCTATATATGTTTTTAGTGCCAGTAGCGCGTGCAGCGTTTCCTAGTCTGAAGTTGACAGTTTGTGCTTTTAATTTAATCAATTAATAACAATGGACAATTGCTTATTTGTATATATTTGACCTATGAACTATGCAGTCGAAGCCATAGATTTATGGAGGGTAATTTAACATGGCAAATTCTAGAAAAGGACATTTCAACATTGAATGGTCATTTCAGTTTCAGTAATATCATTTGTGTCTGAGTAGTACATAACAAACAATTGATGGTTAACAAGAGAAACACATAATGTTAGTGGAGCCTCATGGTTGCGAGCTGTTTGCTTCAAATAAGGTTGCTTACTAAACTCAAGCTGATCATTACTTATATCCTCGAAGAGATATCAGTCTCCTTACTATGCTCACTATTCATGCAGTACAATGTATCAAAAAAAATGTTTAAACTCTCTTTTGAAGTGCTCAAGGGGCTTGAAAGGTATTTTTATATCGTATTCTCCCTTCTCCAAGTTGTAGAATAAGAACAAAACATTATAACCTCGAGCATGAGTGGGGTAATTAATATTTAGTTGAGGCTGTAAAAGGGGCGGTTTAATACGAACTTTCTTATTTTACTTTCTTGAGTAGAAATAATTAAAAAATATGGGTTCCCTGTTTCTTGTTTCTTGTTTTGCATAATGTTTCATTAGTTGTACAATGTTTAATACATTACATAATGAATTTGTATTTAAAAAAATATCTATGTGTTTTATGATTAATTTTATATGAAAAATCATTGGATTAGGGTTTCGTGGGAATACAAGGGAGTTTTTATTTTCTTGTAAGGGTTCCTTAGTAATTTGCCAAGATATTGGATATTTTATAAAAGGTTTTACACTTGAATAATATCTATAAATACATAGCTTATTTGAGATATTTATAGGATCATATGAGAAAACACATTAACCCAAATGCTACCCACTAGCACCTCATGACACGTACCCAAAATGAAAAAAAATGGTCTAAGAACCAAACAATTGTATCCAAGAATAAAATTAGTCCAAATAGCCAACAACATAGTATTGTGCACATGGGCTCGACCCCAATTTATCCAAAATATTTGTTTAAGCTTGGAAAGACATACATTATTGTGTATGCTCAAAGATTTTACAACACTGAGGAGCTAATTGCTCATGTCACTAAGCTTTCTATGGAGGGCAAGAAATTCTTCACGAACCAGAAGTCTACTAATGTGACAGTTCAAAACATCCCAAAAGGGAAAGAGGGATAGCAATTGGTGAAACAAACTAACAATGGCTATAAAATGAAGTCTCTTAAATCCATGTGGGAAGTTATTCTCAAGGTAAGTTCATATTGTATTTTACCCTTGGTCGTCACTATTCTGTAGTTTATGTTCATCATTTGGCTTTACTCAACAAATTTGGAAACAAATTTATAAGAAATTTATTTTCTATTTTATCTTCTTTCTTCATTGAGAATGGGCATTAGGGATAATATAAAAACCCTAAGAACGATATCCTACATGAAGTATTAATCTAGTTAATAATGGAACAATTTAAGTTGTCCTCGAGAAAGACCAAGATTCCCTTGTTGTGGGGAATTCTTATAATGGAAAAAATACAGGTTCAAAAGAAGATGAGTTTGATAGTCGGTATATGGATGAGGATGGTGGGAAGAATAAGGATAATGATGATCCTAACTTTGTAGACCACGATGTGAAAGGAAAAAAGTCTACTAAGAAGAAATAGGTTAAAAAAGGAGGGCCTCCTTTTTTTGCTCTATTTCTAAGAGTTTGGATGAAAGAAAACATAATAATCAAAGGAGTTAATAGGAATCCCCATTACTAAGTGACAAGGAAGGTATACCTGATTTTCCAAGAAATCTTTAAAATGACTCTCTTTTCCTTTATTCTATTAAAGATAGCTATGTTGATCTATTTGGAGTTGCCAAGAATGTGACGATGGATACTTTTAGGATGTAGAAGTGGTATTTTCATGAATTGAATGAAATTAATAATGAAATTCAGTCCTGTGAAAGTGATTGTGATCTCATCCAGGCTTAGGGTGATTTGTGGATAAGGATGTGGAGTACATGAAGGAGGATTATGAGGGCATAATTACTAGGTTTGAAGTCAATTTTAAGAAAATTAATGGCAATCTAATTCCACTAGTAAACTTTAGCTATAAAGTTATTAAGAACAATGTTAATAGTATGAAGGTAATGATGAGGAAAATTCAGAAAATGCATGACGCCAAGATGCAATTTGTGGATTTAGATACTTTTGATAAGGGTTAAAAAGTTATTTAGAGGGAGGATAAAGGGACCAACACTCGCGCACGTGGTCATATCAAAAAAGCTACTAAAAACTCAATATAGGATTATAAGAACATAAAAAATCTTTCTCTTAATGTTTCCCAGTTTGAAGTATAAGTGATTGAGGTTTTAAAAGGCCTAAATTAGTTCATTTTTTTGTTGTGGTTATTGATTCCTTTTTGTAATGTGCTGGTTTCCTTTTATTGATTTTTTTTATAGCAACATTTTATGTATTGAGTTTTGGGACCTTCAAAATATTTGACCCTTTTTCAAAAAACAAATTATTTTAAACACCATGTCATATCACTCCTAGTACTCACAACCTAATATATGGTGACCAAAATCAACAGCTTCGTCTACACATAGTTTTATGTCATTCACACCTTTACCTCCCGAAGGACTAAATAATGAGTATAATATTGCCACATAGTACATCTCCCAAGACCATCGCTTCCTGTATAGTAATAGACAATAGAAATAAAGAATTATATGATCACTTCTTACTCACAACTACCCTCTATATTGGAAAACATAAAATAATACTAGAACTCTACTTGTGTAACTATAAAATGCTCATAACATAACCTCTTCACTTATTAAATTTATACATAACTTCTTTGATTCTAAATGTATAATAAGGTTGAAGGCCAAGTCTTCCCACTATAAACCCTAGGATTTGAGCTCTCTCCTACCTTGAAATCCCACATTGGTAGCATTTATTTCTATGAGATTATTTGGTAAAAATAGTTTAAGAATTTATAGGCATATGGTTTCATCTAAGTCATGGAACACCAATTTAGTAATGAAGTCCCTTTGAATGGAAACCCTTGAGTGTCACCTCATTGATAAAATTCAGTCACCTAATATTCCTTAGGTAAAATTGAGATAAACAAGGTAGTAACACAAAAGTATAGATTATAGATTATAGTCCACAATACGTTAGGATAATATCATATACAATGTATTTTATTGCATACCATTCTCCACAATATGTACTTTTTTTTTTTTGTCTTTATATGCAAGTTGGCATCTTAAAAAAAATTATTGGCTTCTGGGTAGTAATGAAACTCCTTGTGGAGATCGTCGAGTGTTGAAGGGTCAAAAGTGGCTATTTCAAAGTGTCACCTAATACCTACTTAAGATGCACCAATAACCACTCAATCTTGACATTATCAATACTTATGGATAAATGTCCCAATAGTTGTGCACAAATGTCCCAATAGTGGTGCACGCATGTGCCATTATAAAACAAAAAAGATAAAAAATAATAATGATCAACTATTGGTACATTTGTTATCATTTTTGGGGCTCCTTTAAAATTAGTAATTAGCGGGTCAGGAGTGGTCATTGGAATGTGTTTTCTTACGGGTACTCTTCTCCTATGGAGATGGGGAACATGCCAAACTAGGGAAATTGAATTAGGGAGTTTATAATAAAATGCTTCTTGTAGTCAACTTTTACAATTTTTAAGTTTTATGTCAATGTTTGTTATTTTTTTTATATTTTTTTAAAGAAAATATGTTGGATTTCCAAGACTTTTATATTTGAAATATAAATATAAAATATAAACATATTATATTTATAGGCTTCTTATTTGCAAGTATTACATTTATGTCTTCATATTTCATAACATTTTAACATTCTTTAATCTTTTTTTTTTTAAATACAAAATTGAGATTTCTTTAATCTGATAAAATTTTGAAAATATTTAAAATAAAAGCATCCTCTAATTGAATGTGTGCGTTCTTTTTAGATCAATGTTTCAGATCACATTGTGATCCATCGTGAGGATGCTAGAATCATAAACCATATTTAAAAATAAAATTGTAAATATTCATCGCATAATAAGTATTAAGCATAATATAATAATATAATAAAGAACATTAGTTGACAAAACTCACAATTATGTCTAAACACTCAATCAATATGACCCAAATATATTATCATTCAAATATAATTAAAACGACAATACTTGAATATATTTCGTACTCCTTGATTCATGAGAAGGTTGAATAAGTGCGTAGAAAACTCATTATATCAACAAATCTGAATAGTTATTCAACCATGTTCTCATGACTCCCACAAGCACAAGAGAATACGAATTATACTGAATTATTTCTTTACAACAGTACACAAATACGAACTATACTCAATTATTCAAATACGGATTATATTGAATTATTTCTCCACATCCTGAGACAAATACTAACCATACTGAATTATTTTTACCATTAAAATGAAGATAGAAATATTTTTATAAAAAAAAAAAATCAATTTGTCATAAATATAATAGAAAACATTAATAGAAAAACTATTCACAATTAAATCCAAAACTTACAAATGAATATGACCCTAATATATTTCTAACAACTTTTTAATAGTCAATTGTGAATTGGTCAATGGTTTTCATTGAGCCCACCAGAGTTCAAAGAATTATATCTAAAAACACTCAAATCAATATGACTCTAAATATATTCCAATTCAAATGTAATTAAAACGACAATACCTTCAATGGAAGCACAATGCGCTGGTGTCTGCACTCTTCCCTGCGTCCCGACAGACAACGCAGGCGCTCTAGTGCATTTCGACTGTATTCTTTTCTTTTTGTCTCCATAATTGAATATATTTCGTACTCTCCTGTGAGTCATCAGAACATGGTTGAATAAATGCATAGAAAACTCAATCTATCCACACATCTGAGTAATCATTCAATCATGTTCTCATGACTCCCACAAATACAAGATAATACAAATTATACTGAATTATTCGATTACAACCGCAGACAAATACGAATTATACTAATTTATTTCTCCACAACCGGAGACAAATACGAACGATACTGAAATATTTCTCCACAACTGGAGACAGATAGAAAATAATACGGTTGAAATGCACGAGAACAGTTTTTAGGTCACAAGAAATAGTGTAGACTTTAGCGCATTCCTCTTCCATTGAATAATTATAAACACACAACGTTTATTTTACTACGCATTTAAGAAACATGGTAGGACAAATATGTCTTTCCATTTCAATCTTTCATAATTATAAGTTTTGCTATATATGTTTTTTGTGCCAGGTGCGCGTGCAGTTTTTCTTAGTCTGAAGTTGACAGTTTGTGCTTAACAATGGACAACTGCTTATTTGTATATATTTGACCTTGAATCTAATTTGTATATATTTGACATACGGTCATTAAAATAGCTTTAGCTGTGAAAGCTTAGAATTCCGTAAACTAAGCATTGGTTTACGTCACTTTGTTTCTGTCGAAGCCAAAAATTAATGGAGGGTAATTTACCATGGCAAATTCTAGAAAAGCACATTTCAACATTGAATGGTCATTTCAGTTTCAGTGATATCATTTGTGCCTGAGTAGTACATCACAAACAATTGACGGTAAACAAGAGAAGCTCACAATGTTAGTGAAGCCCCATATTTGCGAGGTGTTTGCTTCAAATAAGGTTTCTTACTAAACTCAACCTGATCATTACTTATATTCTCGAAGAGATATCAGTCTTCTTACTATGCTCACTATTCATGCAATACAATGTATCAAAAAATATGTTTAAACCCTCTTTTGAAGTGCGCAAGGGGCTTGAAAGGTATTTTTATATCGTATTCTCCCTCTCCAACTTGTAGAATAAGAATAAAACATTATAACCTCGAGCATGAGCGGGGGAATTAAAATTTAGTTGGGGCTATTAAAGGGGTGGTTTAATAGGAACTTTCTTATTTTACTTGCTTGAGTAGAAATAATAAAAAATATGGGTTTCCTGTTTCTTGTTTATTGTTTTGCATAATGTTTCATTAGTTGTAGAATGTTTAATACATTACATAATGAATTTGTATTTTCAAAAATATCTTTGAGTTTCATGATCAATTTTATATGAAAAATCACTGGATTAGGATTTCGTGGGAATATAAAGAAGTTTTTATTTTCTTGTAAGGGTTCCTTAGTAATTTGATAAAATACTGGATATTTTATAGAAGGTTTTACACTTGAATAATATCTATAAATACATAGCTTATTTGAGATATTTATAGGATCATATGAGAAAACACATTAACCCAAATGCTACCCACTAGCACCTCATGACATGTACCCAAAATGAAAAAAAATGGTCTAAGAACCAAACAATTGTATCCAAGAATAAAAATAGTCCAAATAGTCAACAACATAGTATTACCCACATGGGCTCGACCCCAATTTATCCAAAATATTTGTTTAAGCTTGGAAAGACAGATACATTATTATGTATGGTCAAGGATTTAACAACACCGAGGAGCTAATTGCTCATGTCACTAGGCTTTCTATGGAGGGCAAGAAATTCTTCAAGGAACAGAAGTCTACCAATGTGACAATTCAAAACATCCCAAAAGGGAAAGATGGATAACATTTGGTGAAACAATCTAACAATGGCTATAAAATGAAGTCTCTTAAACCCATGTGGGAAGTTATTCTCAAGGTAAGTTCATATTGTATTTTACCCTTGGTCGTCACTATACTGTAGTTTATGTCCATCCTTTGGTTTTACTCAACAATTTTGGAAACAAATTTATAAGAAATTTATTTTCTATTTTATCTTCTTTCTTCGTTGAGAATGGGCATTAGGGATAATAGAAAAACCCTAAGAACCGTATCCTACATGAAGTGTTAATCTAGTTAATAATGGAACAATTTAAGTTGTCCTCGGGAAAGACCAAGATTCCCTTGTTGTGGGGAATTCTTATAATGGAAAAAATATGGGTTCAAAAGAAGATGGGTTTGATAGTCTGTATATGGATGAGGATGGTGGGAAGACTAAGGATGATGATGATGATCCTAACTGTCTAGACTAGGATGTGAAAGGGAAAAAGTCTACTAAGAAGAAATAGGTTAAAAAAAGGAGGGCCTCCTTTTTTTGCTCTATTTCTAAGAGTTTGGATGAAAGAAAACATAATAATCAAAGGAGTTAATAGGAATCCCCATTACTAAGTGACAAGGAAGGTATACCTCATTTTCCAAGAGATCTTTACAATGACTCTCTTTTCCTTAAATCTATTAAAGATAGCTATGCTGATATATTTGGAGTGGCCAAGAATGTGACGATGGATACTTTTAGGATGTAGAAGTGGTATTTTCATGAATTGAATGAAATTAATAATGAAATTCAATCCCGTGAAAGTGATTGTGATCTCATCCAAGCTTAGGGTGATTTTTGAATAAGGATGTGGAGTACATGAAGGAGGACTACAAGGGCATAATTACTAGATTTGAAGTCAATTTTAAGAAAATTAATGGCAATCTAATTCCACTAGTCAAATTTAGCTATAAAGTTATTAAGAACAATGTTAATAGTATGAAGGTAATGATAAGGAAAATTCAGAAAATGCATGACGCCAAGATGCAATTTGTGGATTTAGATACTTTTGATAAGGGTTAACAAGTTCTTTAGACGGACGATAAAGGGACCAACACTCGCACATGTGGTCATATCAAAAGAGCTACTAAAAACTCAATATAGGATTATTAGAACATAAAAGAGATTTCTCTTAATGTTTCCCAGTTTGAAGTATAAGTGATCAAGGCTTTAAAAGGCCTGAATTAGTTCTTTTTTTGTTGTGGTTATTGTTTCTTTTTTTTAATGTGCTGGTTTCATTTTTATTGATTTTTTTTATTGCAACATTTTGTGTATTGGGTCTTGGGACCTTCAAAATATTTTTGACCCTTTTTCAAAATACAAATTATTTTAAACACCATGTCATATCACTCCTAGTACTCACAACCTAATATATGGTGACCAAAATTAACAGCTTTGTCTACACATGGTTTTATGTCATTCACACCTTTACCTCCCAAAGGAGTGAATAATGAGTATAATATTGCCACATAGTACATCTCCCAAGACCATCGAGTCCTATATAGTGATAGACAATAGAAATTTAAAGAATTATATGATCACTTCTTACTCACAACTACCATCTATATTGGAAAACATAAAATAATACTAGAACTCTACTTGTATCACTATACAATGCTCATAACATAACCTATTCACTTATTAAATCTATTCATAACTTCTTTGATTCTAAATGTATAATAGGTTTGAATGCCAATTCTTCCCACTATAAACCCTAGGATTTGAGCTCTCTCCTACCTTGAAATCCCACATTGGTAGCATTTATTTCTAGGAGATTATTTGGTAAAAATAGTTTTAGAATTTAGAGGTATATGGTTTCATCTTAGTCATGGAACACCAATTTAGTAATGAAGTCCCTTTGAATGGAAACCCTTGAGTATCACCTCATTGATAAAATTCAGTCACCTAATATTCCTTAGGTAAAATTGAGATAAACAAGGTAGTAACACATAAGTATAGATTATAGATTATAGTCCACAATACATTTTGAGAATATCATATACAATGCATTTTAATGCATACCATTCTCCACAATATGTACTTTTTTTTGGTTGTCTTTGTATGCAAGTTGACATCTTAAAAAGGGTAGTAATGAAACTCCTTGTGGAGATCGTCAAGTGTTGAAGGGTCAAAAGTGGCTATTTCAAAGTGTCACCTGATACCCACTTAAGATGCACCAATAACTACTCACTCTTGACATTATCAATACTTATGGATAAATGTCCCAATAGTTGTGCACAAATGTCCCAACAGTGATGCACACATGTGCCATTATAAAACAAAAAGGATAAAAAAAATAATAATCAACTATTGGTACATGTGTTATTATTCTTGGGGCTCCTTTAAAATTAGTAATTAGTGGGTCAGGTGTGTGTGGAGTGTAGTGGTCATTGGAATGTGTTTGGTTACTTGTACTCTTCCCATATGGAGATGGGGAACATGTCAAACTAGGGAAATTTATTTAGGGAGTTTATAATGGAATGCTTCTTATAGTCAAATTTTACAATTATTAAGTTTTATGTGAATGTTTGTTATTTATTTTTAGTTTTTTAATTTTTTAAAGAAAATATGTGTGATTTCCAAGACTTTTATATTTGAAATATAAATATAAATATAAATATAAATATAAACATATTATAATTATAATATTACATTTATGTCATCATATTTCATAACATTTTAACATTCTTCAATTCTTTTTTTAAATACAAAATTAAGATTTCTTTAATCTGATAAAATTTCAAAAATATTTAAAATAAAAACATCCTCTAATTGAATGTGTGTGTTCTTTTTGGATCAATGTTTGAGATCACACTTTGTGATCCATGATGAGGATGCTAGAATCATAAACCATCTTTTAAAAATATGGAAATGTCAATAAAGAAGATTCTTCTATAAATTTTGTTTTATTGTACTCTTTTTGTCTATAGTCAAAATGAAGATAGAAAATAAAGCATCCATTCCATAATAAATGTAATAAAGAATATTAATAGGAAAAACTATTTCCAACTAAAATAAACCACTAAAATCAATATGACCCTATCATATTCCAATTCACATGTAATAATAATAAATTTAAAATATTTATAAAAAAAAAGACTTTTCTATGATATTATAGATTTTACTTCCTCGTTCATTATTAGAATAAAGATAGTAAACAAAAAAAATATTTCATAGTAAATGTAATAAAGAGCATTAATAGGAAAAACTATTCACAACAAAATATAAAGTACTCAAATGAATATGATTCAAATATGTCCCTATTCAAATATAAGAACAAGTGCCACTAGTGGCTTAGTACTTGCCTAATTATGTAGTTAATTATAGTTTTAATTTGTATATAAATTTTATTATATTTATTATAAGTATTAAATATATTAATTTTTTCATTATTATAATTTTTAATAATTATAATATAAATAATATTTTTTGTAATTCAAAAATCATAATGTAAAATTATATTGGTAAGTTAATTGTAATGGTAATTAAAATTTTAACAATTTAAACCTAATTATTATCTTTTTAACCATAATCCTAATTTTAATTAATTATAAATTTATATAATTATAATAATATATTTTTAATAATTATAATTATAACAATTAAAAATATTATTTTTAATTATAATTATTTAAACAATTATTAATTATAATTTATGAATAATTTAAATGCTAATCTTAATTTTATTTTACTAATATATTTTTTATTTATATATTATCAATAATATTATATATAATATACTATTATGTTATATATTATATAATTAAATAGTAAATATTTTAGAATGTGTGATAGTTATATATATTATTTCTTAAATGAAAAATATAGTACTTTTATATTATATATTATAGAATAATATATATTATATATTAGAAATTATAATATATATA
>MU227532.1:752724-776119 GCA_018584345.1 Thuja plicata | reverse complement strand
GTTTAGATTATAAAATATAAAATATAATATTTCATAAATATAATATATTGTAAATTAAAAGAAATGAATTAAATGATATATAAATTATATATTACAAAACTATGTTAAAAACTATATATAAAAAATATATTTGGGAAGCCTCTGAAAAAAGGGGTCCTATAAGACCAAATCAATTGAACCAATCATAATTAAGAAAACTAATTTATAGAATATATTTAATTCATAAATAAATATTTAAATTTTACAAATAGTTGAACAAGAAAAAAATAGTAATTTATGATTGGTTCATTGATGTAAAACTAATTATTATTGGTGCACAACCGAATGCAATAGATTAGAATAAAAACATTCATTTAATAATAAATTTAACAAAGAACAATAATACAAAGGCACTATTGAAAACAAAATCTAAAACATTGAAATGCATATAATCTTATTATATTCTCATTCAAATATAATAAAAAATGTTTTTTAATGATATTTATTAGTTGACCTATTATTAAAATAAAAATAAAATTGTAAATATTCATCCCATAATAAGTATTAAGCACCATATAGTAAAGAACATTAGTTGACAAAACTCACAATTATGTCTTAAAACTCAAACAATATGAGCCCAATATATTATCATTCAAATGTAATTAAAACGACAATACTTGAATATATTTCGTACTCCTGTGATTCATCAGAAGAGGGTTGAATAAGTGCGTAGAAAACTCAATATATCAACAACTCTGAGTAATTATTGAACCATGTTCTCATGACTCCCACAACCACAAGAGAATACGAATTATATTGAATTATTTGTTTACAACGGCAGACAAATACGAACTATACTCAATTATTCAAATAGGGATTATACTGAATTATTTCTCCACGTCCTTAGACAGATAGAAAATAATAGGGTTTGAAATGCACGAAAACGCCTGTCATGGCTGTTGGGTCACAAGAAACATGGTAGTGCATTCCTCTTCCATTGAATAATTAATAAAGAAAGTTTAATTTATTACGCATCTAAGAAACATGGTAGGACAAATATTCATTTCCATTTCAATCTTTCATAATTATAATTTTTGGTATATATATTTTTAGTGTCAATATCGCTTGCAGCTTTTATTAATCTGAAGTTGACCGTTTGTGCTTCTAATTTAATCAATTAACACGGACAACTGCATATTTGTACAGTATTTGACCTTAAATCTAATTTTGTGCATATGATAGAGATTTCAAGCTTACGCACTCCATACTGACATCAAAATAGCTTTAGCTCTGAAATATTTGAATTCTGTGGCTATGACACGGTGAAAAATAACATTTTAACATTGAATGTTCATTTCAGTTTTCCTTAGGGAGTGGGTTCAATATATGTGCATCCTAATTTTATCTTTTTAAATATTATGTAGATATTTCAAATTATTTTTAAATTTTAAAAGTAGTTTATTTCTTAAGTCTCTTACTTAAAAACAAAATTTCAAGTTCATATGGTCAAATATGATGCCACATCATCATGTTTTTTTTTTTACAGGGGTAAGACCAATAGATGTGCACTAAGTCAATTTTAATGGTGCACTAATCTACCATCACATTAGTAGTTGACATAAACCAAGATAATCTCACAACATTAGTTGCTTGCAAGATTATTTGCTTCAAAAAAGTTTTCTTATTAAGTCCATATGATCATTAGTTATATCCTCCAAATTAGTTATATCTTCGAAGAGATATGACTCTTCTTACTATGTTCATTATCTAGGTAGTACTATCTATCAAACAATATGTTTAAACCATCTTTTGAAGTGTGAAGGGGCTTGAAACATACTTTCATATCTTCTCCTTTCTCCAACTTGTACAATGAGAATAAACCATATAATCTAGGAGAATTACTATTTAATTGAGGTTATAAAAGTGGTGGTATAATATGGTCTTTTTTATTTTACATGTTTGAGTACTAATAATTGTAAAATTGGTGGTTTAATATGGTCATTTTTGTTTTACTTTTTATTATTATAATAATTAAAATATGGTTTCACTATATTTTCATAATGTTTTATTTGTTGTAGAATGTCTCATACATTGTATGTAATGAGTTTGTATAGCTAACAATATCAATTAGTTTCATGATCATTTGATATAAAAATCATCGTGGGGAACGAAAGTGAGTTTTGAAATTATTGTATAGGTTGCATAGAAATTTAGTAGATCTCCCTTATATATTTTAAACAAGGTAGTGGGTATTCTATGGCGTTTGGTGATTTATGGTAGCATTTTGTCTAGGGTGATTTTCTTTCTTATCTTAATGTAACATTTTTGTAAAGTTTTTTGGGTCCCTTCAAAACACTAGTAACCCTAAAAAAATTATTAATGTTAGAGCCTAAATTCAAAACACCCAATCGGGTTTCTATTAGAATAAAAGCCTGAAATTTTTTTTGTTATAACAAAAACCCGACCAGGTTTTATAAACATAAAGATTTGTTTTGTGGCAGCCAAAAAGGTATTCAAAACCCTTGTTTGTGGACTGAGAGCAACAGTGGGAGATTAAATAATAAAAAACCTAATTTTGTTTTGATTAAAATAGAAAATTTCCTCCATTTCCAATAAATCTCCACCATGTCACATCATCGCACAAGTTAGTATTGATTTGTTTTTGTTTTTGTTTAAAATTTAATTATAATAGAAATTTTTTTGATTGATTATATTTTTTATTTTAATAAATTCATGGAATATTCTCAAAACATTGCCCCCCAAGAAAACACACAACAACAACAAGTCCTCAAAGAGAGAAACTCTTCATCTCCTCAACAACAAGACCCTCAAAAATATGTCCCTAAAAAAAACAAGACTCTCAAAATGATGCCCCTTGACTACAAGTGAAATACCTTCAAAACCTCCCATCTCCTCTAGTAGACCATGTACAAACCACACAAGAGGATTTATTAAATTGACTATCCACAAAATGAAAACCAAATGTATCAAATAGAAAATAGGTTGAGGACATTGCAGCATGAGCATCATTCATCCCTTTCCATATCCTTAGCATCAATGGTTGATAGTGCCAAGGAAGTATCTAGACAAGTTAGAAAATGGGGTTCGTATAGGGATAAATGTCATGGATTCTATTCTAATGGGTTGTCATATGATGGAGTGAAAAGAAAGTTGATAAGTAGATATATGTTCTCTTTTCACCAACCCTAAAACCAATTAGACCTGACCTCCATATTCAAAGAGGTTTCCTATACATCGGTGTAATCACAATGACCTAAAAAATGTTTTTTGGGATAGGTTGTATGGTCTTCGACCAACCACCTTATAATAATTATGAGGTTACAATATATATTATGTAAATTATATTGTGATTTTATCCTTGATGAGTGACTGAACTACTTTGACATGAGAGAACTCTAGGGTGGATTTAAAGGCTCTACCTATGATAAACAAAGTGCTCAGAGAGTGGTAGACCCAAAAAATTCATAGCTTTAGATGTTAAATCCAGGGTTCACGTCATGGTCCTCATAGCTCTGAAAGAGTCTATTGAGTTAGATACTCTTCGAGTGACTATCTTATTTATTGATGCTATCATTTAACATGGAACATAAATAGGTGACCCTCTTGGATCAAGTGATGTTGCAGTACCTGCACTACCTAGCTCATCATCAACTGCCCATGAAAATATTGATGCACATGAGGGCAGTTTTGCATCCCATTACTATACACACTGTGGGCATAGATGTTAGATTACCACTACAAAGGATATGGCCCTCATGGATAAGCTAATGAATATGGTTTTTTCTGGTGTAGAGAAGATGAAAGTGTTGATTTGTATTTATAACAATTATTTTATTAATCACTTACATTTATTATAAATGTAATTAAATTTTCATTTATAGATCAATTTAAATTGATTCATGAACAATACACATTTTATGATGCAGAGGATGGTGCTAGTACACCACAACATATTCCTTCCACTTGTCTTGCACCTATAACTTTGACGTTCAGGGTGAAATTATTATAATGTGTTAAAATAGAATAATATCTTGATTTCAAAATATTTTTTATAATATACACTAGAAGTATCTAATATATATTTATTTAGTGTTTGATAGGTGTTGTGAGGAGATCATATTTCCTATATTGATGATGTCATTATTTTGGCCATTGACTTTTTCATAGAAAGCTATGTGGTATCATATTTTGCACACCTCTTATTTATAATTTTAATTGAATTTATGCGAGTTATTTAAATTTAGATTCGTTAAATTATATTTAAAATTGTATATTGATAATTATTATGTCAATTTTATTTCTCTTAGGGTACCCCACCTATGTCCAGGACATCTCCTAAGAAAAAAGTATCCACAAGGACACCTAAACATCAAAAGACATCCTTGCGAACACCTAAACACCATAAGGTAATTGAGAAAAATTTGAAGTGACAAATTATTTTGAAAAGATTAAAAGATTTATTCAAGCACAATGAAGATTTTATTTGTTCAAATGTATTATGAGTAAACATGTACATGTAGATTGTGTTATCCCAATTCTAAGTCAAGCAATTTTAAAAACTTTCTTAGCTTTACCCATGCCCAATTAACATGATCTTTGTAAATGATTCAATGTTCATATATAAAATTGCATTGATGTGTTTTCTTGTAGACACGATGGCATGTTATAAAATAAACCAAATAGACTTAAAATTTCATAGCGAAGTAACAAGTCAGTATCTTTTACAAATTTTGAAGTTATTTTGTTGGTTTTCAAATTTCTTGTTTTCTCCAATTCTAACATTTATCATTTTCACCCTGTCGTATGGTTTTAAAAGTTCATAACACCCCGATCATGCAATTATCAACTTGTGAAAAGTGGCCCCCCATGACATACTGATTGGTTCCAAAGTTGTACAGAGCGGTGACATCGTGATTTTAGGTTGGTTCAAAAAATATGAAAAATGTTGACTTCCTGGCTTTCGCTTTATCATATGATAACTCATGAAGGATAAAAACTTCAAGGGAAAGCTATGTAAACAATTTGATAGTGACAAGAATTGGTATTCTCCTCAAGGTTGTAATCTGTTTGAATCTAACGGATAATATAGATCATTAAATAGCCATCCTTATTAAGTTAGTTTGCGAGGTGACAACATGCGTGTTGATAAGAATTAAGTCACAATTGATGACTTACAAATTAAATAGCTTTGACTCTTGGCTGAAGGAGCTCATTTGTTATGTACCACCACCAACATTTGCATTCATCTTCAAAATGAGGCTCCCTCAAATGATGATTTCTAGAATGAAGATCCTCAACCAATCTACAAACCTGATTTAACAAAGAAAGAAATGGAAGAATTTGACATTATTTCAAGCCTCTTCATGGTCGCATGGGATCTCAAATAAAGCTATGATGCCTAAAAAAGAAATATGTTTGTGAACTTAAACAAGAGTGAGATCGAGCAAAGATACACACTATATTTTTAAGACTTTAGATGGAAGAAGATAGAGTAGTGCCTGGAGAATTTCTCAATGAAATGAAAGACTTGCTAAGTATGATTTGAGTTGATGGAGCTCTAGTGTTATGATTTTCAATGATGTAATATTTTTTTTTGAAAGGTCATGAAAATGGTAATATGTTTTAGATAAAACCATTTTAGTTACTTTCTTATAATAATTATTGTTTAAAAATTGTTAATTCTTGGCAATAGACACTTTCTTTAGTGTGTGTGTGTGTGTGTGTGTGTGTGTGTGTGTGTGTGTGTGTCCCTTTTTGTAAGAAACATAGAGATACGATAGGAGAAAGAAAGTGAGGAATTTTTCTATTTTGGATTTTTGTAAGGAGAATGGATAGGTTTCTATTTTTAGTTTTGATTTATTGTACATAGACATAAGATTTGAATTCTACAATTTTTCCAAGAAATAATAAGAAGTTTCTAAGACGTTGTGCATATTTATTTATTTTTGTGATTGTTATTTTCTTAAGTTAGTTCGAGTCATTCTTGGATAATTTGATCTGATGTAATAGATTAAAAGTGTGGCTATTTAACGAAATTTGAATCTTGAATGCTTATATCATGTGAAATAGATTTCTATCTATTTCATGTGGATATTATTCATGCATGTGGGTAATTACAATTTGTATTATTTATCTTTATTCACTCCATTTTAAATCAATTTTCTGTATCTACTTTCATGGTTATGGATAGGTGTTAGCACATTCTCTATTTTTAGGTTAAAAGTATACCCTGTTTTATTTATTGCATATCTTTTGAAGGTAGTTGTGCCTTTTAAAAAAAAGCAGAGAGTCAGTATAAAAAGTCATCACACCTGACTCAACTATTATTTCTTCTTTTTCTTTCATTTTGGGAATTGTGAGTCATTTTTAAGGATTATTTTAAGAAGGACAAATCTATTAACTAACAGAGTGATATAGTCTATATTGTCTCTTCTATATATGACAATAATTAGGGTTTATATTTATGAATAAATATTTATTATAGGGTAAAAGTACAAACCTCTATCGCACTTTTGTAAAGGAAAAGGCTAACAACACCAAAAGTGTTCAACTTCAATGACATAAAAGTGATATTTCTATTTGGAATTTGAGGATGATGTAAACTGATGAAATGTGTAAAATGTTAGGAATAACAGTCCACAAGACAACTGAGAGGGGGGGTGAATTAGTTGTAATATATATTATTAAACTTTAAACTTTATAAACTAAATTTTCAAATGTAAATGATAACACAATAAATTCCAACACCATAACACAATATTTGTTGTTGAGGAAACCCTATTAAAGGTAAAACCCTGGTGGGAATTAACACCCACAAATAATGTACTGAGAGTATATTATCCCTGTTAAAATATATTAGCCCTGTTAGGAGCTTGTTACAACATTATAGTACACAATCCCTGTCAGGAGACAAACCCTATTAGGAGTCAAAGAAAATAGTAGGCTCACTGCCAAGGCACAATGCCCAAAGAAGGTTAAAGCTACCCTCAAGGATTTACAATATGAATCAAGTGTATAAAGAAAATACACATTCCAGTGAACTGTTTGATAGCAACTATCTTTGCTTGGTCAGTTCCAATGAAGTATCAACTCTGTAATATATACAACAGTCAACAAGCTTCGCAGATTCCACACATCTATGTCTTTTTTCATCTATCACCCATCCTCCACAAGAAAAGATCATTCATATATACCTTCTTACAATAATTCATTAGGTCGACCATTTAAGCTTTCCCAATACATAATTAACTAGGTCAGCCAATTAAGGCTTTCCGTCATACAAATAATTACATAACTCCTTGCTAAGATACACACGCTATCTATAATAAGTAAACATCATTTACAATTCATCACATATACTTCCAGATCTGTAATTCATGCTCATAATTAATTTCACATGCTACATGTCTGAAGTCGGCCAGGAAATAGGTCTTCTCCAGAATACACGCCACAGCTGACATCATCAGTATCTAAACAACAATAAAACTCAACCCATTACTCTACCATATGTCGGTTGTATACCAGTAAGCTCACATGTTCTGAAATATCTTCACCAGAAAGATATACCCAAAACACAGAGACCTCCTTTGTCCAAAATCACAGTTACAGTCCAGAAAACTAGTCTTCACCAAATCAACTGTAACATCCACAGTATGCAACATAGAGACAAGCGACCTTAGGAATAATTTCAGCACACATCCTTCTGCATAAATCCAACTTTGATCATTCTAAATCATCCGTACAGTGTCCATACACTCCTTCCAGTTAAGTAGCCAGTCTATCTTCTCCAGAGAAATATATGTTGACATGAGTGACAAAACATGAATATCAACAACATGATCAATAACCAAAACCGATATCATCCAACAATCTCCCCCTATGGCATTGATGGAAACATATGGGAAAATCCATATGCATCAACCCAAAAGTACTCTCTCTCTCTCTCTCTCTCAATATAATCTTCTCAATATCCTCAACACAAATCTCCCCAAAATAGTAGGGATTTTCACATAGATTCCTTCCCCCTTTGGCAGCAATGGAAAAGGGTGCCATAACTCATATGTAGTCTTCTGTAGTCCCTTTTTTTTTTAAATCTTCATGTCTAATCAGCTAGGTGCAAGATCACCAAAATGTACTCCATAGTATTCTCTTGCGATCACTCCCCCTAAGGAGTAGATCCATACATCAAGTCCAGAGAATGATATAGTTGTAAGATCCACTGGACTGATGCATATCTACATCATTTTAGTCTTTACTAGGAGGGGTCATCACCCCAAGCATGCCTCTGAGATATTAAAAAGCATCTTTTGGGAAAGGTTTAGCAAATATATCTTCTATATGTTCCTTGGTGCTAATATACTCCAGTTTAATCTCTTTATCTACTACCTTCTCCCTCAAGAAATGATACTTGATAGAAATATGCATTACAGGATTCTTTGACATATTCACTATTCTGGTGTTATCACAATGGATACTCACTGATTCTTTGGAAATTATTCCAATGTCCTTTAGCATTTTTTTCATCCAAACGACTTGGGTACAGTTTATTGCAGAAACAACATACTCTGACTCAGCAGTAGATTGAGCAATACAGTTATGCTTCTTGCTCAACCAAGAAACCAACCTTTTCCCAAGGAAAAATGCACCACCACTTCTACTCTTCCTATCTTCCACATTACCTGCCCAATCAGCATCAGTAAAATCCTGTAATGTAAAATCATCAGATTTTTCATACCACAATCCATATTCTACTATCCCTTTTAAATATCTAAAAATTATTTTTACAGCAACAAAATGTGTCTCTTTAGGATCTGCCTGATATCTAGCCACAATTCCAACTGCATTGGTAATATTTGGTCTAGTGTGTGTTAGATATTGTAGACCTCCAATCATTGATCTATACTTAGTTTGAACAACACTTTCAGTCTCATCACTTTTATTCAGTTTGTTTCCTGTTACCATGGGTGTTCCAATAGGTTTACAATCTTCCATCCCAAATTTATTCAACATTTCCTTTAGATACTTGGTTAGAGATATAAAAATTCCATTCTTAGATTAATTTTCAAACCAAGAAAAAATTTCATCTCACCAATCATTGACATTTCAAACTCATTCTCCATTTCTTTAGGAAACTTCTTACTCATTTTATCATTGCCTCCAAAAATGATATCATAAAAAAAAACTTCTGTAATTAAGATTCCATCTTCATCAGTACTTAAATACAAATTACTGTCTACTTTACCTTTTCTAAAACCAAGATGAAGTAGATGTTTATCCAATCTTGCATACCATATCCTTGGTGCTTGTTTTAGTCCATACAGTGCCTTCTTCAGTTTTCAAACCATGTTTTCATCATCTGTCAATGGAAAACCATCAGGTTGCTCAATGTACACTTCTTCTTCTAGATCACCATTGAAGAATGTTGACTTCACATCCATATGATACACTTTAAAGTCTTTATGTGTAGCATAAGAAAGGAATAGTCTCACAGCTTCCAATCTAGAAATAGGTGCAAATGTTTCTTCATAGTCTATGCCTTCTTGTTGTGAGTAGCCTTTACATACCAGTCTAGCCTTGTTTCTTACCATTGTGCCTTCCTCATCCATCTTGTTTCTGAAAACCCATTTAGTGCCAATCACATTTTTGTTTGTAGGTCTTGGAACCAATTCCCAAGTGTTGTTTTTCTTTATCTATTCTAGTTATTCTTCCATGTCTTTAGTCCAAGATTCATCTCTACATGATTCATCAGTAGTCTTTGGTTCAACTTGAGAAATCAAAAAAATTTCATCTCTATCTTTGGATCTAGTCATCATCCATTTGTTTGCATCACCAATAATTTGATCTTCAAGATGGTTCTTCTTGACATACCTTGGTGTTTTTAATATCTCAATAGCTTTAGTCAGTTCTTCTTCTTCAAACTCATTCTCGATCATCAAGTGTCCTTCAGGTTCTGCAACAACCTCTTTTGTTTTTTTTATCTGACCACAATCATATATTCTTTCCTAAATTTTAAACTTTTCATCTATCATCACATTGGTTCTTTCAATCAATTTCCTCAATCTCAGATTGAAACTTTTATATGCTTTACTCTTAGTAGAATAACCAAGAAAGATTCCTTCATCATTTATAGCATTAAACTTGCCTATCTCATCATCTTTCTTGGTATAAAATTTACTACCAAATATTCTGAAATATTTCATAGTAGGTGTATGATCAAACCATAATTCATAGGGAGTTTTACTTGTACCTTCTCTAATCTGAATTCTATTCATTGTGTACACAACAGTTCCAAATTCTTCTCTCCAATGAACATGTGACACATTTCCTTCTAGCAATATAGTCCTTGCATCATCTAATATGCTTATGTTTCTTCTCTCTACTATCCCATTCTATTTTGGAGATCTAGGGGTTGAAGTCTGTCTATTTATTCCATTTTCTTTACAGTATGTATTAAACAACTCTGATATAAAATCTCCTCCTCTATTTGATCTCAAACACTTCATCTTTAAACCAGATTCATTCTCAAATTTTGCCTTGAATAGCTTGAACTTGTCAAATGCTTCAGATTTCTCTCTCAAATATGTAAACCACATTATTCTAGAAAAGTCAATAACAAAAAGTATAAATTACCATTCACCATAGTATGATCTTGTTCATGTAGGACCATACAGATCTGTATGCACTAGATCCAACTTCCATTTTGTTGAATAAGCTTTTCTCTTGAAAGTGCTTCTAGTCTATTTACCCATAACACATTCTCTACACATATTGTTAGATGGATTTACAGTTCTAGGTAGATCTCTTACTACTTTTGGCATACTCGGCTTCACAATGTTATCAAAATTAACATGACAAAATCTTCTGTTCCATAACCAACTCTCATCAACCTTTGCAATAAAACAAGAAGCTTCATATGTGTTCAGTTGAAATACATTACCTCTGGACTTAATACCAAATGCTATCAAGTCTCCTTTTTTACTCTTGATAGAGCATTTTCCATTAATGAAGTTCAGTTGATAACCCTTGTCCACTAGCTATCCAACACTCAACAAATTATGCTTAAGTCCATCAACAAGTAATACATTGTGAGTGTTAGTCTTTCCATCCAAAGAAATAGATCCAATTCCAATAATAAGTTTAGGAGTATTGTAACCAAATCTAACAACACCACCATCATGTCATTTCAAGATCACAAACTTGTTTTTATCTCCAGTCATATGATGTGAAAAACCACTATCTATGACCCATTCAGATTTATTTTCAACTCGGGATACTAAGGATTTTTCTTCATGCATAGGTTCATCATCCTTAATAACAATAAATCCAATTTCATCATAGTCACCATCCTCATCATCAGATATACCCTCACTAGCATAATAACATTCTTTTTCCTTTGAGAACTTAGATTTGAAAAACTTAAGTTTGTGCTTTGGAATTCTTGTAGGACATCTAGATGCAAACTGACCGATCTTGTTACATGAAAAAAATTTCAAAGGTAATTTTCCTTCAAACTTACCCTTACATCTCTTTTCTCTTCTAGCAATCAGTGCCACGACTTCATCTAGCTTCCTTTCTTCTTCCTGTATTTTGTTCCCATTCATCGGCATAGGCTCCAAGTTATTCTCTTAGGTCACTACTGCTTGTTCTTGCATTTCCAGGTAAAATTCTTTTGATTTTGTGCACGGTTGCTTTGAAGGCTGACTCAACCTTAGGTAAAGTGTCTCCCAATTTTAGGGCTTCAAATGTAGTTAGCTTTCCAATCAACATTTCTTTGGTGCAAGTTTGGTGTCAAGGGTATGATCTCCTCTATAGCATGAACCTTGGTTCTATATTCAGGTGTCAAAGATCTGAGTTTCTTTTCAATCACTTCTTCCTCATTGTCAGTTCCTCTAGAGTTCCTAATACCAGTAACCACTTCAGTAATTCTCTGTGCATATGCTCTGATGTTCTCATCTTCAGTGATTCCATCTTTGTCTTCCAGTTCTATAACTTTGCTTTCTTTGTAAACTTGTATCCAACATATAGTGCTTCCAGTCTTGTCCAGATTTTATGTGCAGAGTTCAAGTCCTTTACTTCAGTAAATCCTCCTTCTGATAGTGCGATGATGAAGGATTCCCTTGCAACCATATTGCATGAAAATATATTTTTTTCATCTGCAATGGCTTTCTCTAATTCATCCTCAGTCGCTACCTTTGATTTCTTCTTTGCTATCATCTAGTAATAAATTCCCAGACATAGCAGATGTGTTCTCATCTTGTTCTACCAACTGCCAAAGTTTTTAGGATCAAACTTTGGACTATCCTTCCTATAGTAAGTAATCTTCAGGATCACCTCAAGCTATTAAACTTTCTTTCTGAGGACCAATCGCTCTGATACCAATCGTTAGGAATAATAGTCCACAAGACAACTGAGAGGGGGGGTGAATCAATTGTAATATAGATTATTAAACTTTAAACTTTATAAACCAAATTTTCAAATGTAAATGATAACATAATAAATGCCAACACCGTAACACAATATTTTTTGTCAAGGAAACCCTATTAAAATTAAAACCCCGGTGGGAATTAACAGCCACAAATAATGTATTGAGAGTATAGTATCCCTGTTAAAAAATATTAGCCCTGTTAGGAGCTTGTTACAACATTACAGTACACAGTCGCTATTAGGAGATAGACCATGTTAGGAGTCAAATAAAATATTAGGCTCACTGCCAAGGCACACTTCCCAAAGAAGGTTAAATCCACCATGAAGGATTTAGAATGAGAATCAAGTTTATAAAGAAAATACACATTCCAGTGAACTGTCTGATAGAAATTGTCTTTGCTTGGTAAGTTCCAATGAAGCATCAACTCTGCTCTATATCTAGCAGTCAACAAGCTTCACAGCTTCTACACATCTCTGTCCTTTTTCCTCTGTCACACATTCTCCACAAGAAAAGACCATTCACATATACCTTCTTACAATAATTCATTAGCTTGGCCAGTTAAGCTTTCCTAATACATAATTAACTAGGTCAGCCAATTAAGGCTTTCCATCATACAAATAATTACGTAACTCCTTGCTAAAATACACATGGTATCTATAACAAGTAAACATCATTTACAATTCATAACATATATTTCTAGATCTATAATTCATGCGCACAATTAATTTCACACACTACATGTCTGAAGTCGGCCAGGAAATAGGTCTTCTCCAGAATACATGCCACAGTTGACATCATTAGTATCCAAACAACAATCAAACTCAACCCATTACTCTACCATATGTCAGTTGTATACTAGTAAGCTTGCATGTTCTGAAATATATTTTCTAGAAAGATATACCCGAAACACAGAGACCTGCTTTATCCAGAATCACAGTTACAGTCCAAAAAACTAGTGTTCACCAAATCAACTGTAACATCCATAGTATGCAACATAGAGACAAGAAACCTTAGGAATAAGGTCAGCACACATCCTTCTGCATAAATTCAACTTCAATCATTCTGAATCATCCATACAGCGTTCATACACTCCTTCCAGTTAAGTAGCCAGTCTGTCTTCTCCAGAGAAATATATGTTGACATAAGTGACAAAACATGAATATCAACAGAATGATTAGTAACCAAAACTGATATCATCCAGCATAAAAATGGATGAATTTTATGTATATTATTTTAAAAAATGTGAACAAGAATTCATGTAGTGTTTAGATTTTTAAAGTCCATTTTTCAATTGCTGAAAAATGTTGAAAATCAAGGGGTCTAGTTCCCGCTAAAACAATATATGAAAATAATCTTTTTTTTCCTCTAATTTCAAAACACATTTTAGATGACATGTATAGATAGTGCATAAAAAAACAAAGATTGGTTTCTGATGTATATTTTCTCTATTGTAACTATTCAAAGTCAAAGTTACCTAAAATCAATAGTTTTTGTCTCCCGCCTAATTTTCCCTAGTAAATATACACCATTCAGAAAAAAAATTATGTATTCGTGAATAGGACTCTCTCCTCTAGTGTTAAATATAAGTTTTAAATTTTTTTGACATGATTTTCTATTTTTTTCTCTTTTTGAACCAGGGTGTTGTCAAATATTAAAATACCTACTTGCCATATTTTCAAATTATAATATATTAGATGTAGTCAAAACACTATAGAACTTATATGAGCATAATCCTAACTCTAAGCTCTACAAAAGTGTATTTTTAATTTTTAAATAAAGTTGAGTTTTGATGGGGAAATCAGCTGTAGAAGTGAGAAGTTCTGCAATTCTATTAATTTTGCTTATTTGGCTGCCACATAGGATGTCGCATAACTACTTTCAACCGAAATTGGTTCGACCAGACAAGGTTTTGCCGAAACTATGGCCGACTAAACACAGTCACATGGATGACCATGCCGCTTAAGCCTCATATATTATCTAGGTAATATTTTGAATTAAAAAACAAATAAAATGATTTAATGCGAATTAGTAAATATTTTTTTAAATAAAATAAGATTTTGGAGAGTTTTAAAATTGTATCTTTTGCGTTAAAGGGAAACCACAAATAAATATTATCAAGGAGGATTTTTTTTTGCAAGTTACTTTTTTACTTTAGTTTTTTAAATCTTTTTTTTTGGGTTTTTAATTATAGCATTGTTCAGTTAGTACTTGAATTATCAACTTATTAATATTATTTTTGATTTGTTTATTGGGTATATTATTTTGTGTATGCAGGTGAATTGAAGCTCTCAATTTGAATAGTTTTTGCAATGGGGAATAAAAAGAATAGGACAAGAAAATATGATCAAATAAGGGATGACAAAATGGTCATACAAAACGTAATGAAGATCAACCTATTAAAGTTCAGGAAGAACCTATTGATATTCAAGAAGATGCAATTCAAGTAGGGGAACAAATTGGTAGTTCTCAAGGTGGAAATATATCTTTTGGTGCATGGGCAATTTTATGGAGATGAATGAGGATTCACTTTTCCGTCAAATTTCATTTGAACAAATAGTAATTGCAAAAAAAAAATGGGATGAATATTTTAAAAATAAAAGTATGGTTGGAAGAGCATACTTATTTGCTAGGTTATTCAGGAAAAAAGAAAGGACTCATGTTTTGGAGTTGTTGGGTGTTGATAACAAGAAAAGCTCAGCAAACAGTGTAAATCGAATAATAGCTGAAAATTTGCAAGATTCCTTAAACGACATTAACAACTCAAGTTGAGGAGTCGATTTAAGTGTTGCGCATAGAGCATTGATGACTACTTTATCTAGTAAGAGGTTGACAGAGAGAATACAAGTACAAGAAATTTTTGATTTACTGAATGTATCTAGAAGAATTGCTCAAAGATATATCAGGAAGATAAATATGCTAGATGAAAATATTGAAAAGAATTGGGTAAATATTTGTAGACTTCCTCAAAAAGATAGAATTTATGAAGATGTAAAAATATGAGTCATTGAATAGTGGACTGTTTACTCTCGTCTTTATTCTAATAGAAGGGATACTATACATATGAAAGATGAAGAGACCGATATGAAAACTTCACATCCAAAACATTTTATAGATACACCACTAAGTGAATTGTTTGAAGCATTCAAGAAAGAATTTTCAAATGTGAAAATATGTCAGAATAGCTGAGAGGTTGCTCCCTTTCCTTGTATGCATAAATAAGGCACGTGAAACTTGTTGACAAAATCATGTTGAGTTTCACCTATATACTTGTAATCATATTAAAAGTTAATGCAGGACACTGAATACAAAAAACGCTATTTTGGGAAGTGAAAGGTAATTTATATTTTGTTGGAGAATTCTTTTAAAATTTCATTTCGTGTTCATCACTTTTATCATAATTGTTGATCTAAAAATGTGCAACTTTGATTTCATATTTGTAACAGATATAGACCAATCTAATCCTTAAAATTGTCAAAGAATTGTTCCTATTAGAAGTTTATATCAATTGATGACTACAAGATAACAAAAGCCTCTATTGATTCAAGTAAGAGAAAAATCATTTTTTTTGTGCTGACTGCATTGAGGACAATCCAATGAGTCAATGTGAGAATATTACAAATGGATATGTTTCACAATGGGATATGAAGGAGTTAATCAAAATATCTCCTTATGAAGATAATGACATTGACTTACAAATTCATGATCCTATATATTCAGTTGATTATGAACGTGTTTCTGATTTAGATATTACAAGTGTGTGTGTGCATACATGTTCTTTTTTTTTAATTTGAATTTATCATGCAAGTGATGTTCAAATTTTATCTTAAACTTTTGATTTTAATTTAAATAGAATCCATTTGTATATAGGACATATTTTTTTTGCGGTTGCGAATCTTGACAATGCAGAAAGTGTAGATTATTATCTACTAAGATGCATGAAAGAAAAATACAAGTTGTTAAAATAAATTATAGATGCTAATGGGCAGTCATATCCAACTGGTTCAGTTGTTATTGAAGGAAAATATTATCATCTTTGTAAGAGGGTTGAATGCATCTATATCAAGGTCAACCACTTTGTAAGAAGGTTGAATGCATCTATATCTGGTTCAGTGTGCATGGCAGCACCAGGGAACCTTTGAGAGGTTGTGGAAAAGGCCTAGATTACTGAGGAGATTAAGGGTAGGGGACAGGATGCACACGATCAGTCTTAGAACCGAAATACCATACCACAGAATTTAGAATATCAGAAATCACATTGGAAGGGTAATAATAATTATAATTATAATAATAGACATTCATCAAGGTCATACAAACCTCCTCCACCTCAGCAGCAGTCACAATAGGGACAACAACAGAAATCTCCTCAGGGGCAACAGGGATCCAAGCCCAAACAATGGCAGGCATAGGGTCCTAGAAGGGACTAGAGATCCTAGGCATCTTCTACAGCCCCAGCTAGGACTTAGCAGTCCTCTAGGGGTGGTTTTAGTGGTTCTAGCAGGATAGGGGGCTCATAGTTCTCTAGACCCAAGGTACCCAGTTTCAAACTTGAGGGCCATGTTATTCTTGTGGTGCCATGGGGCACTTGGCTAGGGACTGCCCTTAGGGGGTGGTCAGGGTACTGCAGCATTAGAGTCCATTATTGGAGATATGGGTAGATCCCATAGAGTTTTTGCAGTGGTTGACAACTGTCAGGTAGAACATCGGGCTACTGTGATTGAGGCTTCAGGTATGATTGGTGGTAACAAAGTTACTATTTTATTTGATTCAGGTGCTACAGATTCTTTTGTTTCTCCATTGGTCATGGAGCGTTGCAGGCTAGTGGCAGCTAGACAAGAAGTTAGTTGGGAGGTAGAGTTAGCCTCACGTTCTAGAGTACCTATCACCTCCTTAGTTAAGGATTACCAGTTTCAGATTGGTACCATGACTACTATAGCACATCTATGTATCACACCTCTTAGGTTCTATGTGATAGTACTTGGCTTGGATTGGCTTTATGCCCACATGGCCAAGCTAGATTGTCAAAAAAATAAGGTAGAATGTTTAGATGATGATGGAAATGCTATATTTATTCCAGGGGTTCAGAGGGCGATATCCATTCATATAATTTCCACTATGCAGCTTAAGCGGTGCATCCAAAAGGGGTGCCAGTTATTTTCCATCACTATCAGTGATAGGGAAGAAGAAGAGGAAAGGGAAACCTCCCTTGATGATCATCCTATGTTGCAAGAGTTCCCAAATGTGTTTCCTTCAAAATTACCCAGTATGACTCCCCATAGAGCAGTTGATTTCCATATAGACCTCATTCCAGGAGATGTACCAGTATCTAGAGCACCATACAGGATGTCTCCAAATGAGCTTAATGAGCTCAAGATTTAGCTAGAGGAGCTCCTTGAGAAGGGGCACATACGATCTATTGTCTCTCCTTGGGGTGCACCAATTATCTTTATCAAAAACGATGGTTCTCTTAGGTTGTGTATTAATTACCGACAGTTGAATAAATTAACCATTAAGAACTGGTATCCACTGCCTAGGATTGATGATTGATTTGATCAGTTACATGGTGCCCGTGTGTTCTCCAAGATAGATCTTAAATCAGGGTACCATCAATTGAGAATCATGGAAAGTGTTAGCCACAAGACATCTTTCCAGACTAGATATGAACATTATGAGTTAACAGTTGTACCTTTTGGTCTTACGAATGCCCCTGTTGTATTCATGAGCCTCATGAATAGGGTATTCTGCACTTTTCTTGACAGGTTTGTGGTTGTGTTCCTTGATGACATATAGATATATTCTCATAATGAGAAGGAACATGAGGAGCACTTGAGGCAGGTATTACAGTGTTTGAGGGACAATCAGTTGTATGGCAACTTGTCAAAATGTTCCTTCTTCACAACAGAGGTCCGGTATGTAGGCCATGTGATATCAAGTGATGGGATCTTAGTAGACCCATCAAAGATTGATGCCATTATGAATTGGCCAGCACCAACTACCGTGACTGAGGTTAGGATTTTCATGGGTCTCGTAGGTTATTATAGACATTTTGTTAAGGGTTTCTCTAGAGTGGCTCATCCTATCACATCCCTTCAGAGAAAGGGAAAGAAATTTGACTGGATAGAGAAGTGCGAGAGGGCTTTTCAAGAACTCAAGAAAGAACTTACCAATGTACCTATTTTAGTAGTGCTAGAGCCATCAGCAGATTTTGTGGTATGCGCAGATGCCTCCTTAGATGGTTTAGGGGTAGTACTTATGCAGGGTGGGCAAGCTATAACATATGATTCTAGGAAACTTAAGACTCACGAGCTCAATTACTCGACCCATGACCTTGAGCTTACAGCAATGGTGCATGCATTAGTAAGGTGGTGACACTTCCTCTTAGGACACCGATTCGAGATTCATTTAGACCATTAGAGTTTGTAGTATTTATTCACTCAGCCAAACCTTAATGCTAGGCAGCATAGGCGGATGGAGTTCTTATGTGAGTATAACTTTGATGTCCATTATATCAAGGGGAAAGAGAATGTAGTCACTGATGCCTTGAGTAGGAGGTGACACAAGTTATCATCCATGATCACTGGTACATATTTGAGAGATTGTATACTATGTCATTTGCAGGAGGATGAGTTGTATGTAGAGGTTTGTTAGCTGATCCGATCTCAGAGGCCCCTTGTGGGGAGATTTTTAGAGTATTCCTTGGAGTCTGATAGACTATTACATCACAGAGGATGCATCTATGTACCTTCTATAGGAGAATTGTGTAATACTATTATGCTAGAGGCTCATAGATCCCCTTATGCAGCGCATCCTAGAGTTAAGAAGATGCATGCTAGTTTGAGATAGCTCTATCATTGGTCAGGAATGAGGTAGCACATTGCAGAGTTACTAGCTCGATTCCATGAATGCCACAGGGTTAAGGTAGAGCATGGTCATCTTGGAGGGCTCCTTCAGCCTCATGAGGTACCTATGTGGAAGTGGGATGTTATATCCATGGATTTCATTGTCGGTGTCCCTATGACATCTCGTCACCATGATGCCATCTTGGTAATAGTTGATTGTTGACCAAATTTTCCCACTTCTCACCCATCCATACCACCTTTACAGCTCTAGTAGTGGCACTTGTTTTCTTGAGAGACATTTTCAGACTACATGGCATTCCTCATAAGATCATTTCTAATAGGGATTCTCTCTTCACATCATCATTTTGGAGGGAATTACAGACAGCTTTGGGCACCAGGATCAATTTTAGCACAACTTATCACCCAAAGACAGATGGTTAGAGAGAGAGTCAATCAGGTACTCGAGGATATGCTTCGTATGTATGTTATGGATCATCCGGTTAAGTGGGAGGAATACCTACATTTAGTAGAGTTTTCCTATAATAATGTGCATCATTCATCCTTGGGTATGCCACCATATCAGGCATTGTATGGTAGACCTTACAAGACACCTTTGAGACAGGATAGGATGGAGGATAGGATAACCATTGGACCGCATTTAGTTCTAGAGATGGAGCAACAGGTAGCCTTGATTAGGCAATGTCTTCTAGAGGCGCAGGATCAACAAAAGAAGTATGTCGATGCAAAGAGGATAGATCAAGTCTACATGGTTGGAGATAGGGTCTTCTTGAGAGTGTGACCTCATAAGAGTCCAATCCATTTCAGAAAGGGCTCTAAGCTTGCACCTTGATTTGTGGGACCATTTGATATATTGGAGAGGATAGGACCATATGCCTACCATCTACCCTATCACGCATCCATGATGTGTTTCATGTTTCTATTTTGAGAAAATATATTTATGATGAGTCTCACATGATAGATTGAGATGCCTTACAAGTGGATTCGTATGGGCAACTAGCATTGGAGTCTATTCACATTTTGGCATACTGGACACTAGGCCTTTGAGGCTGAGAGTTGGACCAGGTTAGAGTTCAGTGGGATTGCTATGATGAGGTTAAAGCTTCATGGAAGGACGTAGCGTAGATGAGAGCACTTTATCCCCATATTTTTTGTGAACTCCAGGAGGAATTTCAAGCCTAGGGGGGAGGATGTGAGGCCTCACCCCAAACCCCATCATAGCTTTCCTTATTTTTTCTTATGATAGACTTAGCACATGATACATTATATTTTGATACACTATGGACTTTAAGTTTTATGTCTTGAATTGATCATTTTGGATGTTGGATACATGATACCCTATTATGCACCTTAAGGACTATGTCATGTTTCTATTATGGAATTTTTATTTTGAGACATTTGATTCAAAAATATTATGGTTATGCTATGGATTATTGATGATATGAAAATTTTTAGAAATGGATGTTAATTCGAAATATCATGCAATGTGAATCTTACCCTATGTTATATGCTTAAATAAAATTATCGTTGCTTGTAATGAATTTATTATGTTGATGTTTCCTTAAGGTTTTGAATATTAGTTATTGTCTTTATGAAAAATATTTAATCACCTTGGACTACTGATATTTGAATCAAGTGTGCAGGTATGAGACCATGGCATTTAATCTGGGGAACCAAACATAGGTATATGTGAACTCAGTTTAAGCTAAGGTTGTGTCTAATGAGAGACAAGACCTCTTTGTATCATGATTTAATTTGTAAACGTAAATGGTTGATTTTTGGAAATTTTTCCATAAATGTATTTTCATATTTATTTTCCTTGTGGTTATGCCAAGTGGACATGACATGTGTCTAGTGAGGTGTAAATTTTGGTGTGTGTCACTTGACACTTGTGAATGTACTTAAGACCATGACATGTCAACTTGGGAATGGTGATCCACCTACCTAGATAAGTGCTTTAGTGAATCCCCATATGCATACCTTGGGTTGGGAGATGGAGGTGTGGTCATTTCATTTGAATTTCGTAAGTACCCTTGTAGTGGATTTTTGGAGGGGTTAAAATGTTCCTAGGGGTGTGTTGGGGTAATTTTAAGGTAGCCCACTTGTTATACCAATAGATAAGGGTCATTTCAACCCTAGGATAGCCTCTAGTTGACCAAGAGACACTCCCAAAAGTTGGTTTCCCAAGTTGGACGAAAATCACCTTTTGGGAGGCTTGATCTTGGGTAGACCACCTTTCCATTTTGATGCAAAGAACTTACTCACCTTTTTGGAGTGTCCTTTCTAGGATCTATTTTTAGAAAGCTGTAAGAGTTTAGGGAAGAGAGACCAATTGGAGGGCTTTCCATCTCCCCATGAGTTTCTAGTGGTTTTTGAGTGGGGACTCTCCCTGTTGGAGAGTTTGAATACACGCTCTCTAACTTAGAGAATTAGCTAGAGTTGGTCACATTGGAAAGAGGACTTAGGCTAAAAGGGATCTCTTCTAAAAATTTATTTCCATAAGCTTGGATCTAGGTTTGTGGACATTTTGCATCTCCATTCTTGTTGTTATATTTTGTGTTGCAAGAAAGATGAATGTAGCGTGTTTTTTTTTTAGTATTGTAGTTATGTTCTTGTAGTCAAGTTCTATGTTTTTGTGAATTATGTGTATTGCTTATTTTCTTGTAAATGTTGTTAATGGGAGTCTCAAGTCTCACTCACCCTTGGGAGGGAAGATCAGCCTTGGGGTTGGAGGAGTTTGACAACCCTTGGTGTAAAGTATCTTCTCAAGGAGGAGAGAGAAAAATCATGGAGTATGGGCTCCATGAAGCTATCCTTGGTTGTTGTTTTTTCTTGGGGGACATAAGGACATTTTGATGGATTTATGGGTTTGATATTGAGATGTAATTTATCTTCTTGTAAGAAATGAGAGGGCTTGATTATATATTTTTTGGGATTGGCCTTCTCCCTTGGGTATTTGGTCTACTTCACCCCATTCTAGGGTCCTTGTGTGACCCTCTATGATAGCCTTTGGTTTGGGAGTAAAATGTGAGTTTTTATTTGTCTCCTTGCATTATTAATTGTTAGTTTGTTTGTTACCCACCTTTGTTTGGTTCCCCAAGATTGGGGGTGGCCTCATAAGAGGCCTAGGTTGGGTGGTGAGCATCCCATGGTCCCATGTGTTTTCCTATGTTTTGTCTTTGCAGATTTGTGAAGTTGGAGCTACATTGAAGTTTAGTGTTGAACTTGGAAGAAAAAAGATATATTAGTTTATGTACATCACTTCACGATTATGTAAAAGCCATGAGGCAAATGTTAGTAATGTATTTAGAGGAAGAAAGAAAGTGTAGAGTCATGTGGCTAAAAATAAGCATTCTTATGTCATATGGAAATACCATTGTTAAAGACTTTCCAATTTGTATTTATGTTCTTGAATGTATAAAGATCCCTTCTTATGTCTAAAAGAGAGGAGGTGGAAATCTGGTTGCATCTTTTTTTTAATAGAAGAAACACTTTAAAATATATGTATGCATATGCCATATAAATATTTTCTTTATTCTCTAAAGCTACCTACTCCCTTTCTAAACTTTAACTTTTGGAATTTATTTCCTGCCATTTTTACTATTGCATTAAGTAGGTTAATAATTAGTCAAAAAAGAATAAAGCGAAGAATAAAGTGTACATGAGAGAAATATGATATTTAATGCAACATGCATTTTACATCAAAGAGATGGGTTATGTTATAGATAAACTAATAGAGATGATCTCTTTTATTCATTAGCTCAAAATACTCATGTTTGTAAAAAAAGAAACATGTATATGTAATTACATTAGGTATTCATAGACATTTAAATATGACCATACACATACAAGTATATATATGATGTAATGGACAAATTTATAAAGAAAAAAATAGAAATTTGTAATCTTATTTCTTTCTGTATTTAATCATATGTTTGTTGTGTATATATACCATTGCATATGCACATGTGCATGCGCACGCACACACACACACACACACACACAAATGTGTGTGTGTGTGTGTGTGTGTGTGTGTGTGTGTGCAATGGTATATATACACAGAAGACATGGGATTAAATACAGAAAGAAATAAGATTATAGATTTCTATTTTTTTAA
>MU227532.1:738475-751883 GCA_018584345.1 Thuja plicata | reverse complement strand
TTCATTCCTTCTCCAGCCACCATGAGACTTGTAGACCTGCACAAAAGATAGAAAAAAATAATAATGTTTCATAGGGTTTTGGAGAAGAGGAGAGAGGGGAAGGAAGAGAAGTTTTAGTGTTTTAGCCTTCTCACCTTTTTTCCCTAACCCTAATTTCAAATTAGGGTTAGAGGATTCAAAAAGGGAGTTAACTTTTCTCATGAAGGGAAATGTTTTAATTGTGGGGTTGTTTTTAAATTTTTTTTGGGAGGAAATTTCACTCCCCTTTTTTTGGGGGGGTAGACTTTTGACTAAAAATAGAATTTTTAATATGAGAGTTTAAACTTGGTTTTGGGTAGGAGTGAATTTTAAAAGATTAATGGGGACTCTTTTAAGACAGCTTAGGAATGATTAAATTATATAAGTTAAATGGATTAAAAAATTTAAAAGGGCCAACAATTAATATTAAAAGATCGTTATAGTTGACATGTGAAATCTAATTATTTTTTTAAAGATTAATGAAATAACAAATATTAGTGCTTAAATTTAGTCAATTTAATCATCATAAGGCTGGACTTATTTGCACTACCTTGGTAGGAGAGAGAAATACAACCTTAATGAATAAACTAATTAATTTAATAAAAGTAATTGTTAATGAGAAAATTCAACTCATTAATTTTATTTTTATGTGGCCAATATATGTGGCTAGTATACTGGTCATTTTAAAAATAATATTACGGTTCATCTTTTTAATGTATTTCCTTTAGTGGGATGTAGGAAGAGTGACATAATTAGTAACTTGTTAAATTATTTAATTAATTTCTTTAAGAAATCATAGGGAGAGTTCCTCACACATCATCAAGCTCTATTAAGACTTCAGTTAACCTTAACTAGTACCATCGAGCAACTTAACTAAGTAGATCGGTATTGAGTTGAGGGATGTTGACATGTGGTCATGATTCCCCTTAACCCTACACACGATTCTTGTTAACGCAAACCTATTTCCCTAACCAAGTTATCATTGTCTTAGTTTGCTAAACATCTTAACTGCATTCTTAAGAGTTTTATTAACCTTTCAAAAAAAATTTGTTGCATTTTTGGTCGTAAAATTTTGGGCATGACATTACAAGTGTGTGTGTGCATACATGTTCTTTTATTTAATTTTAATTTATCATGCAAGTGATGTTCAAATTTTATCTTAAACTTTGAATTTTAATTTAAATAGAATCCATTTGTATATAGGTGATATTTTTGTTGCGGTTGAGGATCCTGACAATGTAGAAAGTGTAGATTATTATCTACTAAGATGCATGAAAGAAAAATACAAGTTGTTAGATGAAATTATAGATGGTGGTGGACAGTCATATCCAACTGGTTCAGTTGTTATTGAAGGAAAATATTATCAGCAAGCTAAGATAGACAAAAATGGTGTTCAATTTATTGAATACATGCATGACCAAAAAGTTCTACATTACAGTCACTTGGTTATAGTAACAAAGTTACAATTACAGACATTGCAAAAAAGAGGACATGGAAATCAAAAGTGGAGGTTGCCTATTGAAGAACATGAATTTTTTTTAGAGATAATAAAAGATAGAGAGGATCCATACTATATGTATTAGGAGCTTTAGGCTAAACTTAGTTTTGTAGCTCTCATACTTTCATATTTGAACTCTTATTTAATGTATTGGATATTAGATATATGCTTTTATGTATGTTGTTACATGTATGTTTCAATATATATAGTTATGAATTCTTGGTAAATTATGTATTCTTTTATGTATACTTTGATGGTTCAATGGTTTTAATATATAGCTATGTAAACTTTGATGTATGCTTTTATGTATGTTGTTATGTGCATGCTAATGTATTCTTTGATGTATGACCTCCCCTTAAGCCATCCTCTTAAGACATCCCCTTAAGACAATAGTTAAAATACTTACATGACCTCCTCTTAAGACATTAATTAGATTACTTAATTGTATTTTAAAGTTTACATGTATGAAAAATATAAATATGAAAAATTAGTTACATTAATTGTATTTTAAAGTTTACATGTATGAAAAATATACATATGACAAATCAGTTACATTAATTATATTTTAAAGTTTACATGTATTAAAATATACATATGACAAATTATTTACATTAATTATATTTTAAATTGTACATGTATGAAAAATATACATATGACAAATTAGTTACATTAATTGTATTTTAAAGATTACATGTATGAAAAATATACATATGAAAAATTAGTTACATTAATTTTATTTTAAAGTTTATGTTCAAATGAACATACATAACATGCATAAAATAAGTCTATTTAATGAACACGTGAACATTTATAACATGAAATTGTACATGACATAACATAGCATACATAACATGTATAAAAATAAGTCTAAAATATGAAATAACACATGAACCTATAACATACATATATGAAATGGCTAAAATGAAAATGTATATATGTAATATCTAAAAGGAATATGTATATGTAATGTCTAATAATAAACATAGCATGGGTCTGAAATAACATGTATATGAAATGTCTAGAATAATATGTGTCAGATGAAATATCTAAAATAACATGTGTGCTCAATTAGGGCCATGTCCTGATCCGTGACCTGATGATGGTCCACCTCCTCCTGATCTCTGTCTGCAATAAAAGAAATATATATGTCATGCATACACATGTACAATAAATTAAATACTTACGATCATAGAAAAATTAAATATGTACAAATGTCTAAAATTAAATATGTGTCACCAGGAGTCTGTAAATCTCCATATGGCACCATACTATCGATAATACCCCAAAGTACATATATAGTAGCGTGTAATAGATACATGTGTAAGGTTTTTTAAATAAAATAAAATTTTAAATAAATATATATTGTAGCAACGTGTAATTCTCTCCCGATATCGCTCAAACATGAACCATGTAAGGACATATCACTAGGATCAACCTGGTCATATGTAAGAAAGGTGGTAAAAATTTAACGATCTGGAAGTGATGAAGTGGGTTGTGTAGGCTAGGGAGGTGCATACTCGTCAACTATAGTCTGCTGACGAGTTGTAGGTGGTGCAAGAATATCCTCCTGTCTCTGTACACCCTAAGAATCTGATCGAATAGATCTACTAAGAATGAAAGTGACAAATGATGGGACATTTCTCAAAGGAACCCCACCGACTATCTGTAAAGCCTAATACACACAAAGTAGATCACTGGGGCGACATGTGCCCATACGATGCAAATGGTCCAAATATGATAAAGCTGCAACCTCTAGAGAAGACGGTATGTCTAATATCTAGTATAGATCATCACTGGAGGATTCTGGAATGACTTATGGAAATTTAGACTGGGAGGGGAGGGGTGAATTAGTACCAAAAAAAATTTTATAACTTAAACAGTATACTATTTTTGTTATTTCCCAAATTCAATAACTTGAAATAAAACATCAAACATAACATGCAAACATTTAATTAAATGAACTCATAAATCAATGATTTTGTTAATGCAAAAATCTTTGGTTAGAGGACAAAACTATGGTGGGGATGACACCTACAACCTTCACTAACTGTAGTATAAAGGGTGCTCAGTTAGAGCTTACATAGTTTAGCCATTTTGATAGCTTACCTGGTTAAGAATATATAAAGACTTGTTAGGTCTAGTTGGTTAGAGGATTTTACAATCTCTACACTTAGAGATGCACCCTATTAGAGGTTTTACATAAATCAGATCGGTTAAGATATACCCAGTTTTGGGATTTCTAGCTCTCAATACAATAGTATTAACAACTTACAAATGTCTGCTATAATTGCATCAATTACAAATATTGATCAGACTATATGTGCTCTAAAATACTTGTGTTACCTCAATTACAATCTATAACATTGCTCGTATTTTCTCTGTTGTAGCAAGATATCAACTTGGTGCTCTTTGCTCTGATTTTTGTTCTTCAGTAACAACCTTCTTTGTACTCTGATTCTTCTTCCTTTTTTGTCTCTATTTTTTTATTCTGCTCTGTAAATTATCCATTTTTATAAGATTTGTTACCTGTTAATCTTATGTGTTAGTTTGCCGATACATTATTTTGACTGTTAGATCTTCTTTTTTGTTTAGTGACCATGTCACTTTTACCTTTGTACTTGGTGTTTTTCTTGGAAATAGAAATATTTGATTAACCGCTTAATCTGCTTCTCAGATCTTCTCTTTGAACTATTTTGATCATTGATTGTGTAAAAGACTCATCATTGTGCATTGTAGAATTATAATTAATATGGTAATAATGTATTAAATGCATCCTTATCACTTTATAATTGATTTAGTAACTCGGTAGAGTAACCTCTCTTCACTCAGTTAACTTTCTCTTCAGTACTCAGTAACTATCAACTTGGTGTACTATTTGTTCTCTTGGTGTTTATTAAACTGTGTGCCCTTGGTGTAGTGTGTGCATTTTACCGACTTCACTACCTTTCTTGGTGTACATTACCGACTGCTCATATATTTTATTTTTTGCCTTTCACCAATTGAAACTTATGATTCATATGACTTTGTCTAAACTAATGACAACAAGCTATTCTATAGAGATAATAGAGGATGCATCTTATGCAGGTGGAGGAATTCTCAAATGGGAATGCAACATGTATCACCCCAAAGAATCAGATGACATCTCCTGAACCTATGGCACGATACTTTCAATATGAGAAAATATATCTCTCTTGGTCATGTCATCTAGTACACTCTATCCTATAGCTACCATTTCCAAACCTTTTGGTAAGGTTTGGACCAACCTTTTCCCACTTATTGGTGCAGGAGCACATAGGCTATCCTCAAAGACCTAGTTAGTTTTGGCTTGTAACTGACTCTAGACAAGTCAGTATGTTTTTCCTTAGACCTTAGAAGGTCTTTTTGTTGTGTGTGACTAGGTGAATTAGTGGTTAGTGGTAATTTCATTCTAGTTTACTTTAGTTTTCTTTTAAGTGTTTAGTCCTTAGAATAGGCCTAAATTTGGGAAATGGGGTCTAAATGTGTCCTTGACCTATATAAGGTGAGAAAGATTCTTCAAGAGGATTTAATGATTTCATTTCATCAAATTGTATGGGTTAGCGGCCCTAAAAGATATTTTTAATCATAAATGCAAAAGATGCTCAAAAGTTGCCATGACAACATTTGCAACTTTTTGCAAATGTTGCATGCAACATGAAAACTTTGGATTCCCCTCATTCTAGGAGTGGGAAATCAATGCTAGTGGCCTGAAATGGTGGAGGAAGTATATTATGATACTCTATGGCTCATTTCCCAACGTAGATTGGATTGTAAGCAAGTTTTTGAATGCAATAGAACAAGTGTTCTAAGATACAGAGTACAGTCGACTCATTTGGATGTTCTTTGTGTTTTAATGGATTGAAATACTTGATCTATTAGTGGATTCATGTAGTAGAAACATGTTCAATACTTTTTCATTTAGGGAGCAAGTAGTGTAGTGTTAATTTGTTAGCTGTAGGAAATTGTTTAAGTTTTAGGGATTCTGTTGGCCTAGTTCAGTGCAATTTTGGTTTTATGGATCCCCCATGAAATCCAATTGTGGGAAACTCAAAAGGTTGGATAAATTAGTTAGGGGAACCTCTTTATAGTGTACCTATGCAAGTAGGAGGTGAGAGGAGTCAATTTTATATTTTTATAGCCATGCCCTAAGCGAGCTAGGACTATCCAGTTAGGTGTATGGTAGGGGGAAAAATGAATGCAGAGACAAGGGTGTGTATGAAAGTTCTGAACCTAGTGTTGTCTTAGAGTCTTTACAGTCCTATAGATCTCTAGTAACAATTTTAGAGCTCATCCAATCCATTTGGATAGATTTTTCCATAAATGTTAGTGAACTTCTTGTGAATAGACAAAATAGGCCTAACAGCCCTACGATTCCGGACAGAGGTGTACGGAAGGATTGGTGACCCTAGACCTTGAAAATCCTTTAGGTATTCAAAAAGGGTATCTGGATCCTAGATTATTTTTAAGGTTTTTTCGGAAGATTTAGAAGTAAATCCAGAAAAACCCTCTTGGTAGGGCTAATTGGTCAATTAGGCCTAATAGGATCATTTTGAGAGAAGCTTTGGAACAAGATCAAATTAGGATTCAAGACCTATGCAAATGGGAATGTATGGATGCATAATGGTCATACAAGTAGTGGAAAAGACCCTTGTAGAATTTGTGGAGTTTTCATGAAAGGTTTAGGTTTGGAATCCTTCAAGGCAAGTGTGAAGCATTAAGACAAAACTAATGGTAGTTGTCCTTCAAGGTGAAACATAAGAAGAGTGACTCTTAGAGCAGAGTTGGAATATTCTTAGGTTTGGTTTCTTGAGGATATTAAGATCTGAGAAGAAGAATTGGGGTCCTTAGTGGACTAGGGCAAGAAAAGTCATGTCTAGAGCATTGTGTGAGCACACCTTGGGCTTACTTCTATCAGATTGGTATCATAGCATAGCTGATCAGACTTGTGGTTAATGTTCCAACCAACTAAATCAATGGAAGAGTCAACAATGGTGAATAATGTTGTGCTAGCTAAGAAGGTAAATGATCAAGAAGTGGATAATAGGATACTCCGAGACAGATTGGCTCAATTGGCGCAAAAGGTAGATGAATTTGATGTGAAAGCAGATGAGGTAAAGGATAAGGTTGAAGGGTAAGGGAAGGATATTTTCATTGATGATGAAGTACTTGAAGCTAACCCTATCCTTATTGAGGATCCATTCCCAAAAGCTATAAAGGCTATGAGTAGAAAAGCACTAGAGGGAGTTCCAATCTTTAATGAATAGATGGATCCATAGATAGTCCTTAACTGGATAGAGGGACTAGAAAACCATTTTGAGGGTGATGGAATCAGTGAGGTTCAAAAGGTGAAGGTTGAAAAAGATAGACTTAGAGGGTATGCACTCACTTGGTGGAAATTCATCCAATATGAGAGAGAGAATGAAGGAAAGAGGCCCATTGCTTCATGGAAGGATATGGTTTCAAAATTTAGAGATGCTTATATCCCTAAGGATTATGAAATCCAATTTCATAATAGAAGGCAAGGTCAAAGACATAAGGACCTAGATGTAAACTCATACACTAAATAATTTTAGAGACTTTGCATAAGATCTAGAGTTGCAAAGGATGAGAAGGTTAAGGTAGCATGATACCTTTATGGATTAAAGTGGACGATACAAGATGAGATGAGTCTTTTGACTCCAGACACCATTTAGAAGTGCCACCAAATTTCCATCAAAGTTGAAGAGAAGCTAAGGAAGAAACAAGACTCTAGTACTACCAGAGGAAAAGGTAGAGGAAGAGACACTAGAGGAAAGAGAGGTGGATATGGTAGAAGGATTTTTGAACCCAAGAACCAAGGGGAGAATAAATTTGTTGAAAAAAAAGAGCGAAACTCCAACAGAGGGGGTTCAAATAGAGGAATGAACTCTAATAGCAGAGGAAGAAACAACAATTAAGGTTGGGGTAATTACTTTTCCACTATGTAGTGTTACCACTGCAATCAAATGGGACATCCTGCATATAGATGTCTAGAGAAGGGTTCTACTTCTCAAGAAAGTGACAAGAGGGTGAACTATGTCCAAGAAGAAACTAGTGGTGGAAACAAACACCCTAAGGTTCCCTTAGAATTAGAATATGGTGAGAACTTTATGATGGGAATAACTTTTATTAAGGAGCCAATAAAAGAAGAGCCTAGTAAGAGGAGGTCACTATTTAGAGTGGAGTGTAAGACGATAGGAAAAGTGTGTAGATTCATTATAAATTTAGGGTCTACTTAAAATATACTTTCAAAGGAGGCAGCCAACAACTTAAAGATGACAAGAATACCCCACACCAATCCTTACAAGGTCACCTGGCTAAACAAAGGGCAACATGTCCTTGTCAATGAGAAATCTTGGGTAGAGTTTTCAATTAGGAGGTATATGGAAAAAGTCTAATGTGATGTCCTACCTATGGGGGCATGTCACCTACTCCTAGGTAGACCATGACAATTCGATAGAAAGGCCATGCATGGTGGTGCAAAGAACTCATACTCTTTCAAGAAGGACAATGTGAGATTCAAAATCTAGTCACTACTAGAGGATTTAGAGATGAAGTCATTTGGCCCAAATGTTCTCATGGTGAGTGAGAAGGAGTTATTAGAGGCCTTGGAAGAAGGAGAGGGAGTTGGTTTTGCATTGGTGTTGAAACCAAAAGAAGAAAGTGCAAACAAAGCAGTAAAGAAGACAGAGTTGCCAAAGGAAGTGCAGGAGCTACTGAAAAACTATGAAGGCATAGTTAGTGATGGAAAACCATCATCCCTACCACCTAAGAGGTTAGTAAGTCATCAAATAGACCTAATCCCTAGATATACCCTACCCAATAATTCTACATATAACATGACTCCTCAAAAAAATGAGGAGATAGCTCGACAAATTCAAGAATTACTAAGCCAAGGTCTGATTAGGAAGAGCATTAGCCCTTGTGTCGTGCCCACTATCTTAGCCCCATAAAAGGGAGGCACATGGAGGTTATGTACTTAATCCAGAGAAATAAATAGAATAACCATTAGTTATAGGTTCCCTATCGCTAGGAAAGAAGACCTAATGGACTATCTAGGAGGAGCAAGGTATTCTACCAAGATAGACCTAAAGAGTGGCTATCATCAAATCAGGGTAAATGAGGGAGATGAGTCAAAAAAAAACTTCAAGACCAAAAAAGGACTATATGAGTGGTTTTTCATGCCATTTGGGTTATCCAATGCCCTATCAACATTCATGAGGTTGATGAATGAATTCCTTAAATACTATATTGGAATGTTTGTGGTAGTCTACTTGGATGATATACTCATGTACAGTAAGACAAGAGAAGAACATATTAGACACCTAGAAATGGTTTGCAAGAAGCTACATGAGGAGGAGCTGATGATAAATTTGGAGAAGTGTGAATTCATCAAGCAAGAGTTAGTGTAACATGGATTTGTTTTATCTCAAGGGAACCTAAAGATGGATCCTAGAAAAGTGGAGGCCATCGTCAACTAGCCTACTCCAAGAACAAGCACCGAGGTAAGAATTTTTCATGGCTTAGCATAGTACTATAGAAATTTTATCAAATAATTCACTGTAGTTTGTGCTCCAATGCTTGATACTATCAAGGGTGGGATGAAGATTAAATTTCTATGGAATGAACAAGATAACCATGGGTTTGAGCTATTGAAAAAGAAGATTGCTACCCAACCAATTTTGGTTTTACCAAGATTTAAAAAGCTATTTACAATGGAATGTGATGTCAGAAATGTAGCCATTGATGTTGTCTTGAGTCAAGAGGGAAGACCAGTGGCCTTCCATTCTGAGAAACTAAGTGAAGCTAAGAAGAAATACTATTCTTATGACCTAGAGATGTATGCTCTGGTCTAGTCACTTAGGAAGTGGAGGCATTATTTTCTTCCAAATTATTTCGTAGTCTATTAAGACAATCAAGCATTAAGTTTCTTGAACTCTCAAGATAGACTCAGTCACAAGAATATGAAGTGGGTTGAGTACCTACAAGCCTACACCTTCAACATAAAACACAAGAAGGGTTTGCAGAATAATGTATTAGATACCTTAAGTAGAAGAACCTTGACCATTCAAGAGATTCAACTGGAGAGCATGGGATAGACAACTTCAAAGACCTATATGGTGAAGATGAGGACTTTGTAGACTTTTACAAGGTATGCCAAGAATATAAGAATCACTTTCATAGTCAATTCTCTAAGTATACTTTGTAGAGTGGTCTATTGTTTAAGGGGAGTCAATTGTGTGTCCCTAGGGGGTCTATTAGGGAGAATATAATCTAGGAGAAACACAATGGTGCACTTAGTGGCCATTTTGGTGTTAACAAAACTTAGTAATTAGTCCAAAGATTCTACTTTCGGCCCAAGATGAACTTGGATGTTAAGAGATATGTAGAAGGTTGTGTTATCTGTCAGAAGGAAAAAGGAACATCTACTAATGCAGGCCTATACCAGCCTTTACCCATTTTAACCAGACCATGGGAATGTTTGATTATTGATTTTATAGTGGGATTGCCCAAGACAAAGTAGGAAATGGATAGCATTTATGTTATTGTTGACATATTTAGCAAGATGGCACACTTTGTACCCTGCAAGAAAAAAAAATGATGCAAGTCAGATAGATTCCCTATTTTTCAAGGCCGTAGTCAGAATACATGGTTTTCCATTGAGCATAGTGTCTGAGAGAGACACAAAGTTTATGAGTCATTTTTGGAAGACTCTTTGGTAGAAGTTGGGAACAAACTTGTCTTTTGGATCTGCATACCATCCTCAATCTGATGGCCAAACAAAGGTAGTCAATATGAGTCTTGGAAATCTCCCAAGGTGTCTAACTAATGAGTATGGTCAAACTTGGGACCAACTAATTGGGTAAGCAGGATACGCCTACAATGACACAGTGAATAGGACTACTAGTAAGAGTCCTTTTTAAATAGTTTATGGCCTTCATCCAAGAGGCATATATGAGCTTTGAGATCTGAAGGATGGAGCCAAGGGAATTGGCTATGCTGGTGACTTTTCAAATTCTATGCAAGAAGTCCATGAGACAGTGAGGAAGACACTCATTGAAAATATAGAGAAGATTAAGAGAAAAGTGGATGAGAGGAAAAGAGATGTCCAATTCAAAGTTTGGGATCTAGTTCTGGTTCACCTCAACAAGGCAAGATTACATAAAGGAACACCACATAAACTTCAGTTGAGAATAATTGGTCCATGTGTCATACTAGCCAGATATGGAGCAAATTCCTACAAGGTGGAACTTCAAGAGGATATGGGTCTATCTCCATTGTTTAATGTTGAAGACCTAGTTTTATACAAAGGCCTAATCCCAGATGTAGATTAGAGTTTGATTGAAGTCATACAAGAGGTGGAAGAACTCAACTTTCCATCTGCACCAATGAAGAAAGAAGAACACATACTAGATTCCAGAGTCTACAAGAAGACACGGAAGAAGGAATACCAAGAACACTTAGTAAAGTAGCATGAAAAAATAGATAGGGATGCAATATGGATAAAGGAAAAAGAGTTCAAAAATTTGGTCATTGAGCTCAACTTACTCAATCCAAGGGTGGATTGAAGTCTTTTCATTTGGGGAGGATGGTGCTAGAGCACCTAGGCTATCCTCAAATCCCTAGTTAGTTTTGGCTTGTAACTGACTCTGGCCAAGTCAGTATGTTTTTTCTTAGACCTTAGAAGGTCTTGTTTTTGTGTGTGACTAGGTGAATTAGTGATTAGTGCTAATTTCATTCTAGTTTAGTTTAGTTTGCTTTTAAGTGTTTAGTCCTTAGAATAGGCCTAAATTTGGGAAATGTGGTCTAAATGTGTCCTAGACATATGTAAGGTGAGAAAGATTCTTAAAGATTCTTTAGTGATGTTATTTCATTAAGTTGTATGGGTTACAGGCCCTAAAAGCTAGTTTGCATCATAAATGCAAAAGATGCTCAAAAGTTGTCATGACAACATTTGCAACTTTTCGCAAATGTTGCATGCAACTCGACAACTTTGGATTCCCCTCATTCTAGGAGTGGGAAATCAATGCTAGTGGCCTAAAATGGTGGAGGAAGAATATTATGATACTCTATGGCTCATTTCCCAAGGTAGATTGGATTGTAAGCAAGTTTTTGAATGCAATAGAGCAAGTGTTTTAAGATATAGAGTACAATCGACTCATTTGGATGTTTTTTGTGTTTTAATGGATTGAAATACTTGATCTATTAGTGGATTCATGTAGTAGAAATATATTCAATACTTTTTCATTCAAGGAGCAAGTAGTGTAGTGTTAATTTGTTAGCTGTAGGAAATTGTTTAAGTTTTAGGGAGTCTGCTGGCCTAGTTCAGTGCAATTTTGTTTTTATGGCTCCCCCACAAAATCCAACCATGGGAATCTCAAAAGGTTGGATGAATGAGTTACGAGAGCCTCTTTATATTGTACATATGCAAGAAGGAGGTTAGAGGAGTCGATTTTCTATTTTTATGGCCATGCCCTAGGCAAGCTAGAACTCTCTAGTTAGGTGTATGGCAAGGGAAAAGATGAATACAAAGACAAGGGTGTGTATGAAAGTTTTTAATCAAGTGTGGTCTTATATTCTTTAGGGTCATATAGATCCCTTGTAACAAGTTCAAAGCTTATCCAATCCATTTTGATAGATTTTTCCATAAAAGTTAGTGAACTGCTTGTGAAGAGAGAAAATAGGCCTAACAACCCTACAATTTAGGACAGAGGTGTACGAAAGGCTTGGGGACCCTAGACCTTGAAAATCCTTTAGGTATTCAAAAAGGGTATCTGGATCCTAGATTATTTTTAGGGGTTGTTTGGGATATTTAGAATTAAATCAAGAAAAACCCTCTGGATAGGGCTAATTGGTCAATTAGGGCTAGTAGGATCATTTTGAGAAATGATTTGGAACTCGATCAAATTGGGATTAAAGACCTATGAAAATGGGAATGTATGGATGTAGAATGAGCATAAAAGTAGTGGTAAAGACCCTTGTAGCATTTGTAGAGTTGGCCTGAAGGGTTTAGGTTTGGAATCCTTGAAGGCAAGTGTGAAGCATTGAGACAAAACTAATGGTAGTTGTCCTTCAAGGTGAAATACAATAAGAGTGACTCTTAGAGAACAATTGGAATAGTCTTAGGATCAATTTCTTGAGGCTATTGAGATCCTAGAAGAGGAATTGGGATCCTCAGTGGACTAGGGAAAGCAAAGTCCTTTCTAGAGCATTGTGTGAGCACACCTTGGTGTTACTTCTATCACTTATTAGTGGGAAATGGGGCATTAGACCCTATGAATATATAAGATAATCCCCCCTCCCTTGCCCAATATGACCCAAAATATTTGTATAATCAACCTCATACTGCAAATAAATTTCAGCAAACAATTATTTCCATAAATATAGTGGAAGCTCATCCTTTTGGGGTGACCTATGATGAGTAGCCAACTATTGAGGATATGTAAATGGTGCAAAAAGGTCATCCTTGTACCATGTATCCATATATCCTCTCATTTGAGACATTTCCTGGTAATGAGGAAACATGGTCTTCACCATAGGAGTGAAAACCTCAAAGTCAACTTGTCTATACTTCACAGTGCCAATAAAGCTGCAGGAGAGAGAAGTATAGAATGTATCAATACAAATGCTACCATAGGGATTGTATGATTGAACTATATCAATCATATGAATCAAGTCCTCTCTAATAATGTTTAACCTATCCCTATTATGAAGGGTGGTGGATGACTAAATGGTCTGATCAAGAACCTCTATAGCTCATCTCAATCTAGCAATGGTACTAGAAAATAACTCCTCCTTGCCCTCTCTAGATTTGGCAGATCTATGTGAAGATCAGATGTATATATATATATATAT
>MU227532.1:713099-738384 GCA_018584345.1 Thuja plicata | reverse complement strand
ATATGTATGTATATATATATATATATGTATATATATATGTGTGTGTGTGTGTGTGAAAGTATAAACATGGTGTACACCTCCTTTTCGTGATCCGTGGTTCCAAAGCTTTCCAAAGGTGAGGGTTAGTAGCAAAGGTTTTACAAATGATATAAATCAAGCACAAAAATTACTAAAACAAATAACTTGAAGCATAACCATTAAAATGTACAAGCACAAGAAAGGAAGACAAATAAATGCAAACCTCGAAGTGCTTGAAGCTTCTATTGTCTCTCTCTACTCCTTCTGAAATGCTATTCTTGATGCTCAGTATTGGTGTGGGCAGCATCTATGACTTGAGAAGTGTCGATAATTTTCTAATTGAAACGAGTGTGTGATCGCAAGATGGCTTGAATGCTAGAACCAAACTGACATAGTAATGTCGCATGAGAGCTTGAAATCCTGGATCTATGATCGCAAGAAGGCTTGATGCTTGAACCAATCTGATAGAGTAATGGTGCATGTAAGCTTGAAATCTTGGATCCTTCAAATGGTTATGAAGGGTTTATTATATAGGAATTGGGGATGAAATGAATGGTTGAGATCAATCCCAGAGACAGGGAGATGAATGGTTGATATCAAAAGGAACTGGAGAAGCCATCAGTAAACTCCACCTCTTCATTTGGTAAAGAGGAGATAGAATTTGGCTGACTGTAGAGAAAATTATGAGTTACCTTTTTAAATTGAAGAGGTGGGTGAAGTTACCCATGTGGACTAGAGAGATGGGTGGAGTAACCCATGTAATCTGATTGGAGTTATCACTTTGAAGATAAATGAATATTTAATTCATTTATTTAATAAAAGTTTTCAACATGTGAGATAAATGAATTCTTTTTTATTTAGAATTACATATTGAATGAAATTAAATTAATTTAATTGGAAGAATTTAATTAATAAGTTTAAATATTTGAATTTAAACTATAGGAAATTAAATTTAATTAATTAATTAATGATAATTAATCAATTAAAGTTAATTAATTAAATAAAATGAATTATTTAATTAATTTTGGGAATTTGATTAGATAATTTGGAGAATGAATTTAGAGGAAAATAGATGATTAATTAATGATTAAAAAACTATTAATTAATAGATGAAAATTAATGTTTTTAATGTAAAGTCGCAAGCCTGTCTATTTTTGGGTGTCTACATTAGCCCCTCTTTGATGTGATGTGACTTGTCGCAGTGTGTCAAAGATTCTCTGATTTTGATTCTTCCCTAGCTTGCCCCGATGATAGTAGGTGTATTTATGCCCCCTCAACAAATTTGAGTGAAAATACTTGACATGAACGTTAATTTATTAAAACAGCAATTTCTAAATCTGGGTAGCTGACTGATTTGAAAAATGCCTTATATTGTCGGTGATACTGAGTGTGAAATTTTTCAGGGACCAAGAAGAAAAATCGGACCTCCTTGTTAAATTAGGGTTTTTGAAAATCCCTATAAGTAGCTAAGAGGACCATTGATTTGTCACATTGTGATCTTGGATCTCTTGATATCTTGGTGAGTTAGCTTTAGTTTTATCTTCTTTTTCCTCCTATTTTCTTGCTATGGCGGGCCTTCCTAGTATGACTCACATTTCTGACTGAGTCTGGACCTATCAATGACCAGCTGGCGCAAGACGTCCAGTGAGTTTTATCACTTTGTGTGTCATTAATGCCTTCATTTATTGCTTTTAAAATTTGTACTTTTTTAGAAAATTTGCATGTTATGCCGCAATTGGCTGCAGTTTTTCCACAATTGTGGTTTAAATGCCGCAATTGCTGGTTAGAAACCGCAATTGATAGGTGTGCCACACTTGACTATGTTACATGCCACAATTGATTTTTTTGTGCCGCATTTGCCAATTTTATTTTGCAATCGCATAAAAGTACCGCAGTTGTAGGGTTTTATTACCGCAATCAATTTTTTAGCACTCTTTTCTTGATTTTTTTAATGTCGTATCCACCTTTTTTGCTTCTGTTAGTTCCCTTAACGACTGAAACTAATATTTTTCTGATTTATTCCTATGTGTAGTTCACTAGGTGGATTTTGCACTGTCAAGAGTCAAGGCCGACGGGTATTGTTTATAGATTTTAGCTCTCTAAGGATAAGAGGTTAGTGCTTAGAGACCTAGGATTGTACTGGATTTGCTATATGCCTGAGATCACGACCAATAGGGGTTTGATCTCTGCTCTTGTAGAGCAGTGACATTCTAAGACATGCACTTTTTGGTTACCCATTGGTGAGTGTACTATCACACTGGAGGATGTATACTGCATCCTCCAGCTTCCTATACAGGGCACGCTTGTGGAGTATTCCACCCATTCTAAGATTGTTTCCTTGACTGAGCTGTCTGGATTGCCCCGTGATCAGCTTGGGTTATCCAGTGCGTATGATATACCATGGTCTAGATTTGGTTTGGGCCTCGATGGATTGTCCACCTTACTAGGTAGTTTGATTTGTGGTATTTTATGCCCCGACCATTGACATCATGGATTTTCTGTCAGCTTCGGTATTGTTTTGCAGAGTATGGTTAGGGATCATACTATTTATGCTTGGGGGCCTTGCATGTTGGCTCACATGCACTTTCATATGTTCTATGCGGCTTACCTTAGTGGTAAGTCACTCAGATATGGTGCGACCCTCCTATAGATATGGGCGTGGGAGCATATTGATGTATGCCATCCTATTGGTACACGTGCTCTTCCTGTTGATAGGCCATATATTTATATGTATGATGGAGCTATTATTCAGACTCATATGGGTCATTTGTCATACTGGCGGCAGCAGTTGGACATGATTCCTTACTTTATTTAGAGGCCCTATAGAGATTGACCTAACTAGGATGGAGAGGACATCCATCTTCCTTTCTATCGCCAGTGGAGATACCAGATTGGACGTGTTACTGAGCATATTCATATGATTGACTTTCACAACACCGACATGGTGTTGCGTCAGTTTGGAGAACGACAGGATGTGTCTTATTCTTATGCATACTTTTCTCATAGGTTGAGAAACTCTACTGTCTGGGGTGGTGTAGTATCACTTGATGTTGCTCGGACTGAGTTTGCAGGTTTATTTCCTGTTGCATGGACATGGCATTCAGCTACTGTAGACATAGGTTTGTCATGTTTTCTTATCATTGATTTAATTTCCTTACTGTTTTCTGCACTTGGTCATCTGCTTTGTTATACCCTTGTCTTTCTTTCTTGTGGTGCTGATACTTGAATTTGACCTTTTGCAGCACCACCCCACAGTATGATGCCCATTGGGTGTAGGCCTGACTAGTTGCATTGACAGATGTCTCTCATCCTATTGCCCGAACTATTATGAGGAGGGCCTGACAGGTATGGCGAGGGAGCAGAGGTTGGGATGGAGGGAGGGATGATGGTTGAGGTGGAGGTAGACTTGGAGGTTGTGAATAAGGTAGGGATGGGGGGAGAGATAGAGGNCTAGTCCTGGGGGTGCTGGTGGTGGAGTGAGGACCAGAGGTGGCCGGAGTGGTAGTTAGACTAGCACTTCAAGAGTTGGCTTGAGCACCATTCTAAAGGATGAGGAGGATATGGAGGAGGCACCCCAGTTGGTATAGAGAGTTTGCTGACGGAGAGGTCTTGTTTTGGCTCCTAAGGAGGAGGACAGGGTAGTTATTGAAGATGTGGTTATTGAGATTGGTGACATAGACGTGGAGGCTCTAGATGGGAAGAGTGTAGAGACTGGTTCCTCAACTGATAGTTGTAGCACTGGCAATAGTATAGGCGAGAGCTCAGATAGTGATGGGGATGGATTGGGAGATAGCACTGAGGAGGGATATATGGATGTAGCCATGGGTGGTATGGAGAATGATCCCTCATAGTTGGAGCATCTCACCTAGCAGGTACAAGACCTTCAAGCCAGGCTTGCTTCATCTGATGCACGTGCCACTTCTTTAGAGGCTTACATTATAGTGGCCGAGTCTAGTGAGCGACAAGCTTGAGTTGAGGTTTGGTCTTTTATTGATAGTGTACAAGAGGCCTCACACCAAGATTTTCTTGACAAGTTGTAATACCCACCTCTGAGTTTACTTTTCAGTTTTGGTTTCTGAACTCTTTTAGGCATTTTCATGTATGTGGTTTATTTTAGATGGTTTAGAAGATATTTATGTATCACATTTCAATATGTTATTGATTCATTGCTTAGTGTATTATATCTCATATTTTGTATATGATTTATGGTTATTTCATGATGCTTATGTATATGTTAGGATATCATTTTGATTATGGTTATCTGACAATACTGACCCTAGATTTATAAGCACATGGATCATTTATATGTTTTGCATTACTATTTGACATGCTTGATATGGTATGGGACAGAGTTGTAGTTACTTGCTTCGGCGAGATCCACATGATAAACTAGTCTCAACTATTGTTCGCTATATTTTATGCATGTATGCTCATCTTTGTGATGACAAGTTTGCAGGTACCAGGCTACGTCTTCCTTGAATTGGCAGGAGTGAGCGTGTCCTATCGCAATATCTCAATGGTAAGAGAGGGGAGATAGTATTCAGGTCCAAATCCACACCCTAAACCCTTATTTTGTCCTATTGATGAACAAAGAATCTGATTGACTACCCTAGTGTTTGAATCCATCAAGTGACGTGGATTCATGAACCTGTTTGTGTGTGTTGGGTTTCTATTTCAGTTGGTTGTCTATTTCATTTGATTATCTGTCTAGATGGGTTTCAGGTGATTTAATGATGCTTTTAGCTTGAGTTATTTAATAACTTTTCATGGTAAATATTAATGTTAATTATTGCACCTGTAATAGGGCTAAAACATTAATATATGAAATATATGGCTATTTAATAATTAAATATTAATTAAATGCCTATATTTAATTAATTGATTTAATTATTAAGTATTGATTAAAATAATTGAGATTTAATAAATATTAAATTCAGTTAATTGTAATTAATTGTGCATAGTTGAATTATTGAATATCATCTTAAGTTGCATGGTTAATTGATTTATTTAATTGAAATACTATCTCATGCATTTTCAATTTAACACTTTGCTTTGAAATTATAAAGTTGAGTTTCTATTGCATGCTTTAAGCGAAATTGAAAATAAAGGAATTATCTTTATTAATAATTAGATAATTTATTTTTCCTTTAGGGTTTTCACTTTTTGAAAACTTATTTGCTTGGATTATCTATATCTTTGGATTGGAAGCCTTTTTGAAGGTTGTTCAATCAAGGAGAAGGAGAAATGAGGTGATTGAGATTTTGAGGAGGTTTGCTTGGATTTGGAATTAATCTTGCTTGGATTTGTGGGTTTGATCATCTCTTCTGTTATTAAGGTAGGATCTTGAGCTTTTCAATTCTAGTTTTCAAATCCCTATCTTCTATGCATCTAAAAACTAGGATCGTTTGCTTGATCTTCTCTATTTATGTATTTGGTGATTCCATTAATTAAAATGATGAAAAATGTGTTCTTGGATCCATTTGTATTTTCTTTCATATTTGCATGTCAGATCCATGATTATGAACATGAGGGTTTCATTTTTGGGTGTTGAATGCTAATTGGGCATAAGGGTTTTCGTATGAAAGAAATCTATTTGAAATTGCCTTAGGGTTTCATTTTGAGGGAAAAGTTCTCTTTGAAAGAGAATTTGTTAATGTGTGAAAATTAGTTTGAAACCCTTAGATCTGTGTTTGTCTCACTTTGAAAAGTAGAAAACTTATCTTCATCAAGTGCATGTCAAAAATGGGATCAGATCTGTAAGAAAATAGGTTAAATGAGTTATTTTGCATGCTTAAGAACAAGAAAACTCTTCTAGAAAATTAATGAATCAATATTAAATTAGAATATCCTTCTTGTTGTTGTCAATTTGCATGTTTGAGGAAAAAAAATCCCTATTTACTATCTTTAGGGCTTTTGGTAAAAAAATAATAATAATACCATTATTATATAAAAATAGTTTAATTAATTTTACTATTGGAAGAATGATTTCTTTTATTATAAAATACCTATAATATTGGAAAGAATAGCTTGAATCAATTTAATATTAAAATTAAATTTGATTATTTGTTGGAAATTAAATTTAAAAAAAATAGGCTTGTTGAAATTTTCTTTAGAAAAAAAAACAATAAATCTCTTTTTTTTCCCCTTAGAGCATTTGGTGGAGAAATATCTCTATTATTGAAAATATGGTTATTAGCATTGTTGGAAAAATTAAATATTTAAAAGGGGGACCTTGCTGTTTTTACTAAGAAAAATACAGACTGGTTTATAATTATTTGCACCAGTAAATATAAAAAAAATATAAAAAAATAAAAAAAATATTTGGTTTGAGTATATATTTTAAACTTAAGTCAAATTTAAAAAAAATAAAGAAAGGTTTAAAAAAAAAGTGAAAGCAATTAAAAAAAATAAATAAACTGAAAAGTTTGGGGTGGGTGGCGGGGGCCACTGCACCCCCGACACTATGCAAGTGTGGTTCCCCAAATGTGGCTGGGCACTCCTTAAGTTCTAAATTTTAATAAAGTTTAAAATTTAGTTAGTTTGAGTTTTATTTGTTTATTTTAATATTTTTTTTTTTTTTTTGTTGTTTAGTTTAGTTTTTTATTAAAAAACTATTTTAATTTATTTAAAGTTAATACTATATTTAGCTTAAGTTAATGTTAACTAATTTAATTTTAAATTTTATTTAGTTTTAATTAATATAATGTAAAGATTGTTTTTTTAATATTATTACTACATGTGATGGTTAATTGTTAAACAAGAAGAAATTTTTATTGGACATTTTAATAATTAATATTCAATTTATTTATAATATTATTTAATCTTTTATATATTAAAATATTAGTTGGACATTAATATTTATATATAAAGAGATTTTAGTTTTGTTGGATCAATTACTTTAATGAGTGTTTTATACACATGGTGTAATTATAGTGTTAATTTAGGAATTATTTTAATAAGATAATTTATTCATGTGGGATTTATTAATTAACCTATAACAGCTTCAATTTGCATTTCCTTAAAAAAATTAATTATATTTGTTTAGTAATTTTACAAAATAAGTGAATTTGCATAATAGGAGTTTATAAATTTATTTATCAATGTGTATCGATTAGCTCTTTTGGATATTATTTTACCATGTCATGATATACTATTTTGGAATGATGTGTATACTCCTTTCTGTTGTGAACCTTGTCATGTTAGGAGTCGGTTAGGGTTTTGAGACTTGATTCGTCATAGTGTCTTGCATGGATTTCCAGTGCATATGTCTTATTATGTTGTCTTGGTTCGATGGTCTTTCTTGAACCTTGTATGTTCGTACTCATGGTATGAGATCTTTTGAGAATGTCTCATGTTGCTATGGTTACTTTAGAACCAATAGTTATTATATGGGTAGGAACCAGGTTGTGAGATCTATGATATTTTGTTTGACCTTGAGCTTAGGGGATGGTTAGTTAGGTGCATCTTAGGGGAGTGGCTTACAATAGGGTTCCGGGGTCCAAAGAGGCCAGTCTAGGGTGACCTATCGTAAGTTGATTAATAAGTGATAACTTAATAATAAAACTTGGGGATTACATTAAATACAAGATTACTTAGCATGTTGAGCGTCCGGGGTCCAGAGTGGCTAGTCCAGGGTAAACCAACTAGATATTTTTTGAGGTTCCGAGGTCCATAGAGACCAGTCCCAGGTAACTCAAGTATATGACCTTATGATGACACTCCCATAGCATGTAGCCCAAGTCTCCTCCATAGGTCATGTTGTACCTTTTATGGTTGTGTCCTTGGCACTTGATAATTTGGTTTCAATTTTTGGTGTATGATGGTGTTTTGGATATCTTATGTATGTTTCTTTATCTCTATCATTGAAAATATTTAGTTTAAGTTAATGTTAATTAATTTAATTTTAAATTTTATTTAGTTTTAATTTAGTTTATTAAATTTAGTTTGTTAATTTAGTTTTAATTAATATAATGTAAAGATTGTTTTTTTAATATTATTATTAAATGTGATGGTTAATTGTTAATCAAGAAGGGATTTTTATTGGACATTTTAATACTTAATATTCAATTTGTTTATAATATTATTTAATCTTTTATATATTAAAGTATTAGTTGGACATTAATATTTATATATAAAGAGATTTTAGTTTTGTTGGAGCAATTACTTTAATGAGTGTTTTATACACATGGTGTAATTATAGTGTTAATTTAGTAATTATTTTAATAGGATAATTTATTCATGTGGGATTTATAAATTAACCTATAAGAGCTTCAATTTGTATTTCCTTGGAAAAATTAATTATATTTGTTTAGTAATTTTACAAGATAAGTGAATTTGCATAATAGGAGTTTATAAATTTATTTATCAATGCGTATCGATTAGCTCTTTTGGATATGTATTTTACCATGTCATGATATACTATTTTAGAATGATGTGCATAGTCCTTTCTGTTGTGAACCTTGTCATGTTGGGAGTCGGTTACGGTTTTGAGACTTGATTCATCATGGTGTCTTGCATGGATTTCCAGTGCATGTGTCTTATTATGTTGTCTTGATTCGATGGTCTTTCTTGAACCTTGTATGTTCGTACTCATGTTATGAGATCTTTTGAGAATGTCTCATGTTGCTATGGTTACTTGAGAACCAGTACTTCTTATATGGGTAGGAACCAGGTTGTGAAATCTATGATATTGTGTTTGACCTTGAGCTTAGGGGATGGTTAGTTAGGTGCATCTTAGGGGAATGGCTTACAATAGGGTTTCAGGGTCCAAAGAGGCCAGTCTAGGGTGACCTATCGTAATTTGATTAATAAGTGATAACTTAATAATAAAACTTGGGGGTTACATTAAATACAAGATTAGTTAGCATGTTGAGCGTCCGGGGTCCAGAGTGACTAGTCTAGGGTAAACTCAACTAGATGATTCTTGAGGGTTTGAGGTCCATAGAGACCAGTCCCAGGTAACTCAAGTCTATGACCTTATGATGACACTCCCATAGCATGTAGCCTAAGTCTCCTCCATAGGTCATGTTGTACCTTTTATGGTTGTGTCGTTGGCACTTGATGATTTGGTTTCAGTTTTTGGTGTATGATGGTGTTTTGGATATCTTATGTATATTTCTTTATCTTTAGATGGTGTACCTTTGTTTTGATCTTAGATTTCTAGTTGTCTTGATCTTTCCATCTTTATATTTTTTCTTTAGTCTTTCTCATTGTGATCAGAAAGCTTCTAGGATCTTCTTATATGTTTCTTTATGATGGCTTGTATACCCTTGATTGCCTTCATGTTGTATACCCGTGTGAGTGGGCCTGTTATTATCTCCTCAGCACGGTGGGAGTGTACCTTTAGTTCCACGCGGTCGGGTGGTAGTGATTCTTATTACCATTGAGATTCGATGGTTCTCCTTCATGCTTGGATGATCTTTAATGCAAATCTATCTTCTGATACTTATTGAGGCCGGGTCAGTTCCATGAGGTGTATATTTGTACCATGAGTGTTTATTGGTTGACATCCTTTCAAGGATGTATCGTGTTGTTCTCATCATGTTTACCTTAGGAGGTTTTGATCTTATCATATCTGTTGTAATCTTGTAATAGTGTATCGAATGTGATACCTATATTAGTTGTTGTATCATACTTGTATTAGAGTGATTATTACATACCATGTGTCATGTGCAGAGGATGTAAGTTATGAGATGTATTTTATGGATTCAGTTGATGTATCATTTATTATTAGTTCTTCGTAGATTATTTTTTCTTAAGTAATTCTATGTCAAGGAACCCTCGAGAGTTGTTATCTATGTATGAGTTGTACTTATGTGAATTTCATGTAATTCATTGCATTACTTCTGCATCCTTATTATTATTGTTTGTAAACAGTTTTAAAAAAAAATTATCCTGTTAACTCCATGTCAGGTTTAGGTTAGTTCTCTTGGGTTCCCTGGTGGGACATTACACTTGGTATTAGAGCCCATATTTCTACACTGGGAGCTCTGGGAATTTGTATGCCCATTAGTTGTCTTTTGGTTTAAAACTTCAAACAAACATAGACATAAAACTCTGATGTATTTAAAACCTTTGCTTTGTGATTATTTTTTCCTTCTAATGTTATTGGTTTTGGTCTTGAGTTGTTGTTTGGTCTCTGGTTGTTTGGACGAATCAGAGATCGGGGAAGGGTCCTATGGGACCCACACGTTGATTCGTTTGTGACTCGGTTTGATTTTTTTGAGTTGAGAGATTCATATCCCTATCTTTGTTGTGGGCTTCCAGGAGTAAGCCTAGTTTTAGGGGAGGAGGATGTAATACCCACCTCTGAATTTACTTTTCAGTTTTGGTTTCCAAACTCTTTTACGCATTTTCATGTATGTGTGGTTTATTTCAGATGGTTTAGAAGATATTTATGTATCACATTTCAATATGTTATTGATTCATTGCTTAGTGTATTATATCTCATGTTTTGCATATGATTTATGGTTATTTCATGATGCTTATGTATATGTTAGGATGTCATTTCGATTATGGTTATCTGACAATACTGACCCTAGATTTATATGCACATGGATAATTTATATATTTTGCGTTACTGTTTGATGTGCTTGATATGGTATGGGACAGAGTCGTAGTTACTTGCTTCAGCGAGATCCACACGATAAACTAGTCTCAACCATTGTTTGCTATATTTTATGCATGTATGCTCATCTTTGTGATAATAGGTTTGCAGGAACCAGGCCACGTCTTCCCTAAATTGGCAGGAGTGAGCATGACCTATCGCAATATCTCAATGGTAAGAGAGGGGAGATAGTATTCAGGTCCAAATCCACACCTTAAACCCTTATTTTGTCCTATTCATGGACAAAGAATCTGATTGACTACCCTAGTGTTTGAATCTGTTAAGTGACATGGATTCATGAGCCTGTTTGTGTGTGTTGGGTTTTTGTTTCAGTTGGTTGTCTATTTCATTTGATTATCTGTCTAGATGGGTTTCAGGTGATTTAATTATGCTTTTAGCTTGAGTTATTTAATGAATTTTCATGGTAAATATGAATGTCAATTTTTGCACCTATAATAGGGTTAAAACATTGATATATGAAATATATGGCTATTTAATAATTCAATATTAATTAAATGCCTATATTTAATTATTAAGTCTTGATTAAAATAATTGAGATTTAATAAATATTAAATTAAGTTAATTGTAATTAATTGTGTATAGTTGAATTATTGAATATCATCTTAAGCTGATGGTTAATTGGTTTATTTAATTGAAATACTATCTCATGCATTTTCAATTTAACACTTTGCTTTGAAATTATAAAGTTGAGTTTCTGTTGCATGCTTTAAGTGAAATTGAAAATAAAGGAATTATCTTAATTAGTAATTAGATAATTTATTTTCCCTTTAGGGTTTTCACTTTTTGAAAACCTAATTGCTTGGATTATCTATATCTTTCGACTAGAAGCCTTTTTGAAGGTTGTTCAATCAGGGAGAAGGAGAAATGAGGTGACTGAGATTTTGAGGAGGTTTGCTTAGATTTGGAATTCATCTTGCTTGGATTTGTGGGTTTGATCATCTTTTCTGTTATTAAGGTAGGATCTTGAGCTTTTCAATTCTAGTTTTCAGATCCCTATCTTCTATGCATCTGAAAACTAGGATCATTTGCTTGATCTTCTCTATTTGTGTATTTGGTAATTCCATTAATCAAAATGATGAAAAATGTGTTCTTAGATCCATTTGTATTTTCTTTCATATTTGCATGTCAGATCCATGATTATGAACATGAGGGTTTCATTTTTGGGTGTTGAATGCTAATTGGGCATAAGGGTTTTTTTATAAAAGAAATCTATTTGAAATTGCCTTAGGGTTTCATTTTGAGGGAAAAGTTCTCTTTGAAAGAAAATTTGTTAATGTGTGAAAATTAGTTTGAAACCCTTAGATCTATGTTTGTCTCACCTTGAAAAGTAGAAAACTTATCTTCATCAGGTGCATGTCAAAAATGGGATCAGATCTGTAAGAAAATAGGTTAAATGAGTTATTTTGCATGCTTAAGAACAAGAAAACTCTTCTTGAAAATTAATGAATTAATATTAAATTAGAATATCCTTCTTGTTGTTGTCAATTTACATGTTTGAGGAAAAAAAATTCCTATTTATTATCTTTAGGGCTTTTGGAAAAAAAATAATAATAATACCATTATTATATAAAAATAGTTTAATTAATTTTACTATTGGAAGAATGATTTCTTTTATTATAAAATGCCTATAATATTGCAAAGAATAGTTTGAATCAATTTAATATTAAAATTAAATTTGATTATTTGCTGGAAATTAAATTTAAAAAAAATAGGCTTGTTGGAATTTTCTTTAAAAATAATAATAATAAATCTCTTTTTTTTTCCCTTTAGAGCATTTGGTGGAGAAATATCTCTATCATTGAAAATATGGTTATTAGCACTATTGGAAAAATTAAATATTTAAAAGAGGGACCTTGTTGTTTTTACTAAAAAAAATACAAACTGGTTTATAATTATTTGCACCAAAATATCAATAAAAGAAAAAAAAAAACATTTGGTTTGAATATATATTTTAAACTTAAGTCAAATTTAAAAAAAATAAAGAAAGGTTTAAAAAAAAAAAGAGATAGCAATTTTTTAAAAAAAATTTAAACTAAAAGTTTGGGGTGGGTGGCGGGGCCACCGCACCCCCCACACTATGCAAGTGTGGTTCACCAAATGCGGCTGCAGCACTCCTTGCGTTCTAAATTTTAATAAAGTTTACAATTTAGTTAGTTTGAGTTTTGTTTATTTATTTTAATATTTGTATTTTTTTGGTTGTTGTTTAGTTTAGTTTTTTATTAAAAAACTATTTTAATTTATTTAAAGTTAATACTATATTTAGTTTAAGTTAATGTTAATTAATTTAATTTTAAATTTTATTTAGTTTTATTTTAGTTTATTAAATTTAGTTTGTTAATTTAGTTTTAATTAATATAATGTAAAGATTATTTTTTTAATATTATTATTAAATGTGATGGTTAATTGTTAATCAAGAAGAGATTTTTATTGGACATTTTAATAATTAATATTCAATTTGTTTATAGTATTATTTAATCTTTTATATATTAAAATATTAGTTGGACATTAATATTTATATATAAAGATATTTTAGTTTTGTTGGAGCAATTACTTTAATGAGTGTTTTATACACATGGTGTAATTATAGTGTTAATTTAGTAATTATTTTAATAGGATAATTTATTCATGTGGGATTTATAAATTAACCTATAAGAGCTTCAATTTGCATTTCCTTGGAAAAATGAATTATATTTGTTTAGTAATTTTACAAGATAAGCGAATTTGCATAATAGGAGTTTATAAATTTATTTATCAATGTGTATCGATTAGCTCTTCTGGATATGTATTTTACCATGTCATGATATACTATTTTGGAATGATGTGTATAGTCCTTTTTGTTGTGAACCTTATCATGTTGGGAGTCGGTTAGGGTTTTGAGACTTGATTCATCATGGTGTCTTGCATGGATTTCCAGTGCATGTGTCTTATTATGTTGTCTTGGTTCGAAGGTCTTTCTTGAACCTTGTATGTTCGTACTCATGTTATGAGATCTTTTGAGAATGTCTCATGTTGCTATGGTTACTTGAGAACCAGTAGTTCCTATATGGGTAAGAACCAGGTTGTGAGATCTATGATATTTTATTTGACCTTGAGCTTAGGGGATGGTTAGTTAGGTGCATCTTAGGGGAGTGGCTTACATTAGGGTTCCGGGGTCCAAAGAGGCCAGTCCAGGGTGACCTATCGTAAGTTGATTAATAAGTGATAACTTAATAATAAAACTTGGGGATTCCATTAAATAAAAGATTAGTTAGCATGTTGAGCGTCCAGGGTCTAGAGTGACTAGTCTAGGGTAAACTCAACTAGATGATGCTTGAGGGTCCGAGGTCCATAGAGACCATTCCCCGGTAACTCAAGTATATGACCTTGTGATGACACTCCCATAGCATGTATTATAAGTCTCCTCCGCAGGTCATGTTGTACCTTTTATGGTTGTGTCCTTGGCACTTGATGATTTGGTTTCATTTTTTGGTGTATGATGGTGTTTTGGATATCTTATGTATGTTCCTTTATCTTTGGATGGTGTACCTTTGTTTTGATCTTAGATTTTCAGTTGTCTTGATCTTTCCATCTTTATACTTTTTCTTTAGTCTTTCTCATTGTGATCAGAAAGCTTCTAGGATCTTCTTATATGTTTCTTTATGATGGCTTGTATACCCTTGATTGCCTTCATGTTGTATACCTGTGTGAGTGGGCTTGTTATTATCTCCTCAGCACAGTGGGAGTGGACCTTTAGCTCCACGCGGTTGGGTGGTAGTGATTCTTATTACCATTGAGATTCGACAGTTCTTCTTCATGCTTGGATGATCTTTGATGCAAATCTATGTTTTGATTCTTATTGAGGCTGGTTCAGTTTCATGGGTTGTATATTTGTACCATGAGTGTTTATTGGTTGACATCCTTTTAAAGATGTATTGTGTTGTTCTCATTATGTTTATCTTAAGAGGTTTTGATCTTATCATATCTGTTGTAATCTTGTAATAGTGTATCGAATGTGATACCTATATTAGTTGTTGTATCATACTTGTATTAGAGTGATTACTACATACCATGTGTCATGTGTAGAGGATGTAAGTTATGAGATGTATTTTATGGATTCAGTTGATGTATCCTTTATTATTAGTTCTTCGTAGATTATTTTTGCTTAAGTAATTCTACGTCAAGGAACCCTCAAGAATTGTTATCTATGTATGAGTTGTACTTATGTGAATGTCATGTACTTCATTGCATTACTTCCGCATTATTATTATTATTGTTTGTAAACATTTTTAAAAAAAATCATGTTGTTAACTCCATGTCAGGTTTAGGTTAGTTCTCCTGGGCTCCCTAGTGGGGCATTAGACAAGTACTATAGATCTAGGCGTGATGCTTAGAGAGAGATCAAGTACTGGAGGTACCATTATGAGGGTGTAGTTCTTGCAGAGCATAGGGTGCCTAGTTATACAGCTTACCATAGATTGAGTAGGGCCCAACGATCACAGAGCAGTGGTATTGGAGCTTGTAGTTCCTCACAGAGACCATCTTCTGATATGCCACCCCCCCCCGTCCACCTCCTGGCGAGGGTGGGGGTAGCACATGTTGATCCTATTATTTACCATGTACCATTTTTGTAGTGATGTCTCTTGATATACTCCGAGTAGTATCTATTTTTGTATCCTAACACACTGATATTTATTGATATATATGTTGATTACCTTCCTTTGTTCAGACTTGCGACCATTCATTGTACTCAGATAGTTTGATTTATATGAGATGTAGCTAGTTTTTTTTTATATGATATGCATTGGTTTACTTTCTATATGTATGGCTCTACATGATTTGTTTTTTTAGATGGTAGAACTGCTTTATGCAATGTGATTCTATTATGCAGATTTTTAGATGTATGATATGCTTTTCCTATGATACTGACATGTTTATGCAGGATGGTGTAAACAAAATGCATGTGATTTATGATTTACCATGTATGCAACTACTATGTTTTTTCATTTTTTGATGCACTTAAATGAAATCAATGCAATCTATTATGCACAAAATATCTGAGTAATGCATGTGTTAGAAAGAAGTTAGTTTGGATAGATGTTCTCTAAGATTGATTCAATAGAATGGAATGATAGAAAGGATCTTTTAGATTTTTTGATAGATATGAATTGATAGGAAGGATGAGTGTCCCAAGTCGCTGCCCCTGTTTCCAATATTTGTCATCATTGCATCTTTTTTCATATTTTCTAAAATTCTGAAGAGCATCAAATGATTTAGATCACATACCACCTGGATACTGCCATGACCTCTTGATAACGGAAGGAGTAGAGAGATTGAATAGAAAGAGAACCTAGTGCACCCCAAATATTGACCATCTAGGTTCAGATATTTTCTCTGTTTGAAATGAAAGAGAGCCAAAAGCACCCAGATATTGACCATCTAGATACCGCTTTGTTCTCTGAATTAACTAAAGCAAAGAAACCAAGATAGAACTCCTATGCACCCAGAGTCCATCTGGATAACACTGTGAGCTCTTAGTTCTGAAAAGGGAAAGCCAGATCAAACAAGATATAACTCCTATGCCCCTAGAGTCTATCTAGATAGCATCATGAGTTCTTGTTTGTAACATAAAGGGAAAGACCATAGAAACCAAGATAGAACTCCAAAACACTCAGAGTCCATCTGAATAGTGCTACGAGCTCTTGATTCTATAAACCAACAAGCAAAACAAAAGAGAAGGAATGTCCAATTCTTTTTCAGGGTTAAGCTCAGATCATGGAATTGCGCGGCTGCCAGATAAGTGACAACGCCTACCACATTTATCCTAAATCATCATGGCCCTAAAATCAAAGTGAACATTCAACAGACAACAATCAAAGAAAAATAAGTCATGATCTATCATAGCTACTCTCCTCACACGGTGGATCCTGGAGTAGCGTAAGAACACAATTGTAAAATATAGATTGACATCTAACCGACTAACTAACCTAGTCAACATTTTTGGATGATTCCTCAATGTAGTTGGATTTTCTTGATTGGCTCAACTCTTTGGATAGGCTTGATTGGCTTGATTGCTTGAGTGTGTTTGGTTTCAATAATAGATTACTCATATAAGAATGACTTGTCTGGTTTGACTGCATCCATCACTGTGTAAGATGATTGATATGATTTGATTAATTGATCTAATCATGTTGGCAACTGATCAAGCTGTGTCAGATGGGCCAATTTTGGTTCACAAAGCTCATGATTGTGACATTTGATAGATTAATTTGATCATATTGGCAGTTGATCAAGCTGTGTCAGATGGGCCCAATGCTGGTTCGCAAAGCTCATGATTGTGACATTTGATAGATTATCTTGGTCACTAGTTGCATGTTGATTGACTTGATAGATTTGATAAAGCTGCATAAGATCAGCCCAATGCTGATTCGCAAAGCTCATGATTGTGACATTGATTGAATGGGCATGATCACCCTTTTCTCTCTTGATAACCGAGTTGGTTTTATTCCTTGGGAATTTGCAATATTTGAATTTTTTTGATGAATATTGATTTTCTCAAAACATTTTGATCTTTTTAGGATTTTTTATGAGTTTTCCAACTTTTAAGGATTTTTTAGGACATTTGGAATCGCCCCCTAGTCTGGTGGACCAATATTAACCATGGGTAAGTGCTTGGTGCTTAGAGGGGAATGTGTTTCTAGATATAGCTTGGGTAGTCAGTCTCCATTTGAAATGTGCTTAAGCTTTGTTGATTTCATTGATGGTGAAGCTAGATTTGAACATTTGGTGCCTGTTTGCCAGGTTTTCACTAAGGTACCTACTCAATAGTGCCTGTTTGCTAGGTTTTCATTGAGAGAGTGATTTTTTTTCTCTTTACTCTTTTTCTTTTTTGATTTTTTTGTTGTCGCCAAGGCACCTAATTGCCAGGTTTTCACCAAGGTAACATTTTGTATTTTTTGAATTTTTTTGGTATTTTCTGGATATGTAGATAGGCACCTTAACCATAGAGATCTCAAGGGTAAAACCTCTTGAGGTGCATGTTTTTTATGTATCTGGGGAGCTTATCTCCTTCTTGTGTTGCGAGTATGAATGCCTCACTCTGAGTAGAATTGACAATGACAAATGGTCCTAGCCAGTTAGGCTCAAACTTTCTAGGTTTGACTCGCTCTGCTTGGTTCTTTTGATTTTCCATGAGGATGATATCTCCTACCTCAAATGTTTGTGGCTTCACCTTCTTTTGATAGTTTTTTCTAAGGTGATTATGATAGCCTTGTAAGTGGTTGAAGGCATGCTGTCTTCTTTCATCTAGTAACTCCAATTCACTAAGCCTTGCTACTTTGTAGTCCCCATATGTAATCAGGTTCTTCAATGATATCCTTAGGGATGGGATTTTCACTTCGAGGAGTAATACCACTTCTGATCCATGGACTAGGGAGAAAGGAGTGGCTCCTGTAGGTATTCTCACACTAGTTCTATATGCCCATAAAGTGGGACTAAGCTGTAAATGCCAGTCTCGCCCTGATTTGTTCACTATTTTCTTCAATATTTTCAAGATTGTATTATTTGTAGCTTCGGCTTGTCTATTCCCTTGAGGATAATAAAATGAGGAGAACCCATTTTTGATATGGAACTATTTGCATAGCTCTTCAACATCCTTGTTCTAGAAAGGTGTACCATGATCTGTCAGGATAGTTTGAGGGATCCCATATCGATAGATAATGTGGTTAAGTATGAACATTACTATTTGCTTTCCAGTTATGTAAGTGAGAGGAATTGCTTCTGCCCACTTGGTGAAGTACTCTATTGTTGCTATGATGTATTTGTGTCCATTTGCTGAAGAAGGTGTAAGCTTTCCCACTAGGTCAAATCCCCACATGGGAAATGGCAATGGTGATGTCATAGGATTTAGTTCTTGGGTTGGTGCATGGATGATGTCTCCATGAATTTGACACTGTCTACATCTTTGTACATTATTTTGTGCATCGGTCTCTATTGTGGGCCAATTGTACCCCATGCAGATGATCTTCTTAGGTAAGTTGTTGCCACTTTCATGGGTTCCTCAAATTCCTTCATGTACCTCGTAGAAAGCTTTCTGGGATTCTGTGGAAGTGAGACATCATAGTAGCGTTCTGTCTAGACTTCATCTATATAAATTAGTTGAGAGGATGGTATACCTAGAGGCTTGGTAGATCAGGAACTTTCTCTAATTCCTAGACAAGTTGGGGGGTAAGTCACTATTTTGGAGGTAGTTGTACACATCTTGGTACCATGGGGATTTAAGACCAACAAGGATGCGTGTTGATTCTGTGATAGATGCTTGATGTGATGGCACCAAGAGTTGCTCTACTAGAAACTGGAATCTTGTTTTGTTGCCTGGTATATCAATCAATGATGCTATGGTAGCCATCACGTCTGTAGTTTTGTTTTGTGCTCGTGGGACTTGCTCAAAAAAGATGTAATGGAACTTGGTGCATAGTTCTTCCATCTTTGCTCTATATGGTATGACCTTCTCATCCTTGGTCGTATAATCATTGTTGACTTGACTGATGATCAACTGCGAATCTCCAAAGACTTTAAGGTTCTTGATTCTCCATTGAATTGTTATTTTAAACCAATGACCAGTGCCTCATATACTGCAATGTTTTTGGTGCACGGGAAGTTGAGTCTGAAATACTTTGGAATTGTATCATTATCTGAAGTGATAAGCATTATCCCTGCTCCTGCAACATCATTCGTGCATGAACCATCAAAGTATAGTTTCCATACCTCGATCGCTGGTTGTAGTGTCATGATAGATTCGTCAAGAAAGTCAGAAATAATAGGCTGATGGTCCTGAATGGGTGCCTCTGCTAGTTGATCCATGATCACTTTCCCTTTGATGGCCTTTCTGTCTACGTACTCAATGTAAAACTCACTCAAGATCATTACCCACTTCGCTAGTCGTCCAGTGAGCACTGCTTTGCTTAGGAGGTACTTTAAAGGATCAATATGTGTGATCAAATTTGTTTGGTGACTCAACATATAATGTCTCAGCTTCTGGGAAGCGAAGACAACTACAAGGAATGACTTCTCAATTGGCATATAGTTGAGCTCGTATCCAACCAATTTTCTTCTTAGATAGTAGACGGCCCTCTCTTTACCTACGCCATCATGTTGTGCCAAGACTACACCTAATACTAACTCCATCACTGAGATATACAGGAGCAATGGTCTACCTTGGATTGGTGGCACCAATATAGGAGACTTGAGCATGAAGTCCTTGAATACTTGGAATGCTTGTTTGCATTGCTCTGTCCATATGAATTTGATGTCTTTGTGCAAAAGATGTTGGAATGGATGGCACTTGTCGGCTAGCTAAGCTATGAAGCACCTGATGGATTGGAGCCTTCCTTGTAACCCTCTTAGTTGCCTCAGGTTCAATGGTGGAGGCATGTCCAATATGGCTTTGAATTTCGTTGGGTCTACTTCAATTCCTCTATGTGACACTATGAACCCTGGTATTTTTCCTACTATGACACCGAATGCACATTTCTTTGGATTTAGACGGACCTTGAATTCCTGCATTCTGTCAAAGATTGGTCCCAATACTTGTAGGTGATCCTTGCGAAGCATTGACTTGGCTAGTATGTCGTCCACATAGTCTTCCATTGTTTTATGGATGAGATCATAAAATATTGTTGTCATAGCCCTTTGATATGTCGTGCCAGCATTCTTGAGACCAAATGGCATGACATTCCAACAGTAAGTGCCCCAAGGACATGTGAAAGCTATTTTATGTTGGTCCTCTAGAGCGATCCTTATCTCATTATATCCTGAAAAGCAATCCATGAGTGATAGAATTTGATGTCTAGCGGTTAGATCTACTATCATATCCATGTTGGGTAAAGGAAAGTCATCTTTGGGACAAGCTATGTTGAGATCCCTAAAGTCTATGCAAATTTGTATCTAACCACTATGCTTTGTAACTAGCACCACGTTTGATATCCAGTCTGCGTATGGTATAGGTCTGATGAACTTGGCATGTAGGAGTTTTTTCAACTCTACCTTGACTAGCAATGCAACATGGGGATGCATCTTTCTTAGCTTCTTCTTAACAGGGTTGCCATTGGGTAGCAACAAGAGATGGTGTAATACTAGCTCTCAATCTAACCCTGGCATATCTAAGTAGGACCATGCAAAATTAATCATCCTTGCTTTAAAGAAGCTGATAAACTATTCTCTCTCCTCATGGGTGAGTGATTTTTCCAAGTATATGTTCTTTAGGTTCTTTTCATCTCCCAGATTGGCTTCCTCTATTTCTTTTGCTAGTAATGTCAATTTGATGCAAAGTGGGCAACTGGAAGATTGCAAAGGTCTCTAAATAGGGCAAGGTACCCTAGGTTTCTATCTTAGAAATGGTCACAATGACTTTACACTTATCAGAAATGTAGTGGAAGGACTAATTCAAGGATCTCACAACCCCAAGACCCAAGGATAATCTAATCACTAGATTTACCAATCCTCCAATACCAACTATCTAGGTTGGTCTCACAAGCCAAATGATCATTATTCACAACAATACCCCAAAAAGTGACATGTATGACCAAGGGTGACCTATTCTTGTAGGTTTGGTCTATTTAGGTCCCTACTTATTAGTTCCAATGGTTCTTTCAGTTAAGGACAACCCATACACCATGGTTGCTTCACAAACCAATGTTTTTGCTTATAGCCTTTTCCAGAGGGAATTTTGATCTCATCTAAGATTTCTCCACACAACTACAAGAACTAATAATGTTTTTAGATACCCTTTATGACCAAAGACTTTGGGCTAAAGCCTTGGAACTTGGAATTGACAAGAAGGCAGAATGGTGAATCAATTTGCTCTACTAATTAGCCCTAATTAGGCCTCCAATTATACTAAAAGTACCTTTTAGATACATCCAATTAAAAAAATCACTATTGGATCATGTGAGGGGATGCATAAGTGTCCTCTCCTCTGACCTAGAGCCTCTGATCAATCCCAAGACAAAAGATATGACTGCTATCCTAAATCAAGATAGGTGCATACATGTGTATATACACCTAGGGCATCAATTCTTTCCCACTTCCTTGCAACTTGAGAACCCTATCTTGCAGAATGTTGAAAATCATCCTAAGAAAAATATTTCCACCAAGGGGCATTAGATTCTCATGGTGGAAAGTGGAGGTACACCTAATTCTTCTCAAAACCCTGAATTGGGGCCTACAATTCAGGCAGTGGGTTTGTAAAACCTATAACTTGTAAAATATAATCGATCAAGGAATGAAACTAGAAGAAAAAGGAATAAGATTCAAACCACTATCTCCCTTTTTTAGTTTCACATGCTTCTCTAGTTGTACCTATCTGTACACGATGACTGTTTACTTCAAAATGCAAGAACATGGTTATATTTTATTGATTTCAAAATAGTAAGTACATCATTAGCCTAAAACCCACCTAAAATGGATATTTTAGGCACTCCAAATGGTTACAAACAAATTTTTAACCAACTTGACCATTTGGGAGTCTAATTTCAAAAATTTGTTAAGTTTGCTAAAAAGTTGCTTGACAACTTTTGAGCAACTTTTACATTTTATGCACTTTTGCAAATCTAGTCACCAAATTTGGTCAAGATGTTATTGATATGATCCCTAGTGGATCCAAACCCTAAAAAATAAAAAATAACCTATTCCTAGGGGTTGGGTTCATAAGTGACTCATAGTGACTGAAGGGCTTATATTGTGCCAATCTTGGTACTATTGTCTTACATGGTGACCCAATGACTAACCCTAGAGTGTTTAATGTTTGTAAAGGCCTCTTAGGACCTTAAATGAACCCCAAGGATCCATAGTATCATGTGGTTTAGTTTGGGTGCTCCTACACCATACTCCTCATCAGATGAGAACTCAAGTGCCCACTTGAGGAGAGTTGAGTAAGAGTGGTTCCATGTTGTTTGATCTGGTCTTCAAAAATCCAGGTAGCATCTATGGAAGGAAGAGATTTCCATTTAACTAAGTACTACATGTATCTTTTCTTTCTTGTTTTCTTCAAGACTTTGGTGTCCAAAATGGATTCCAATTCCACTATCTTGCTTGGTGGGAGATTGGTGACATAGTCTTCATCAGTCAAACATGTCTGGTTGCTTTGATCATTTGGGTGATCTGTTGTACCCTTATAGGGAGTTAGGTCTGCGAAATTGAATATTGGAGAAATTTTCAAAGTGGGAGGAAGAGAGATATCATATGCATTCTCACCCATTGTGTTAAGGATGTTGCATGGTCCAACTTTTTTCATGTGAAGTTTGGAATATCTACCCTTAGGGAGTCTCTCTTTCCTCAAGAATGTCCATACTTTGTCTCCAACTTTGAAGTGGATTTCCTTTCTTCTTTTGTCTGCATGTTCCTTGTATTTCAAAGTTGATTTTTGGAGAGATTCTTTCACTTCATGCTGCACCTTTGTTATAAGTTCTGCCAGTTCTTGTCCTTGAGCACTGATTCCAAAATTAGATGGAAGTTCTACTAGATCTAATGGTCCTTTGGGGTGAAGGCCATATAGTGCTTGGAAGGGGGTCTTTCCTGTTAACCTATTTATAGAATCATTGAAAGAAAACTCTACTTGGGGCAAGATTACATCCCAACTCTATGCATACTATTTGGTTAGGCACCTTAGGAGATTGCCTGAGGATCTATTTACTACCTTAGTCTATCCATCCATTTGTGGATGATAGGAAAAGCTATAGGTTAGGTTAGTGTTGGAAAGTTGACTATAATGAAGTATATGAATCTATTTAGTGTTGTCATTATGGCAACAAAGTCATATGAAGTTTTGGAGTCAGCACACATTATCAGAAGACAAAATGACTAAGTATGGAAAATAGGGCAAACAAAGATATTCAGTGATCAGCACATTAGCGCATGTGTGAGAGATCAATTGAGCTTATGCGCGTTCAGATATATATTTTATGACATGTGTACATGCTACATATAGACACACATAGTATAGAACAATAGTATGACAAAGTTACAGACAGATCAATAGACCAGCAGTCCAGGAGACAGAGCATGGAAGCTGACTACTATTTTGATCAGAGTGAATTATTTTGTAATTTAATGGCTAAGCACCTTTGGTTATATGTTTTTATTGATGTAATAAACATTTTAGTAAACACACTTAAGCTGACTTGTTTGGAAGCATTGTGTATTTTCTTTTAGGGCCAACTAGAGTCTTGTTTTGGGTCGTGCCTATTCGGATATGAACATATAAGTATGTAATGTAAAGTTATGTTACAAGTGTCAATTATTATGTAAGATGAAGATACAAAAGAGTAGTATAATGAAGTCAGTATATGATATAGCTCTTTAAGAGAGCAAGAGCATTCACGCATACATGGAACTGATCAGACAACAGTGTCATCATAGCAGCTCACTTTTGATATAGTGCATATCATCTTTTAGAAGGTTGTAGCCTTCATCCTATTAGGCAGTGATTCTAGGTAGTGAGACATATACCTTTAACAAGGTTTTGTAAAAGACTCCTAATAGGGTCAGACCTTTAACCAGGTTATTGTACTCATATTGTAAAGATTGCTTGTAACAAGGCAAAGGAACTTTAACAAGTTCATTATACCTAGTACAATATTTGTGGGTACTAATTCCCAGTAGGGTTTCCTCAGATCAAGGTTTCCCCATAATCATATCATGTGTTATGAGTTCTTATGTTAAGCTTCATTCTATGTATGTTTGATTTATGTTTAAGTTGTTGAAAAGTAATTAATAGACAAACACTAATTCACCCCCCCTCCTCAGTGTTTCCAACAATTGGTATCATAGCTCTATTCCTCAGAAAATAAGTTTAACCACTTGAGGAGATTATGGAAAAGGAAGAAATGAAACACTTGAAAATGAATCTTGAAGCAACACTTGAAGAACTTGACACAACTTAAAAAGAAAATGAAGATCTTAAACTAAAATTTAATGGCATGCAAATACTTATTAAGAAATTGAAAAAAGAATTAAGGAATTGTTCTTCAAATGATTTGGGAGTAGTCAAAAAGTTGAATGAAGAAAATTTGTCTCTGAAGGATCAGATTGAAGAATTAGATGAAAAACTATGTAACAATCAAGATGCCTATGTTGATCAAGTCAAAGCAAACAAGAAGTTAGATAAAGAACTGAGACAAGCAAACATGGAAATCTTGGAGCTAAGAAACAACAAAGAGAAGATGGAATCTAAATTGATTGCAGCAAAGAATCATATTGACAAGTTACACACAAGTAACAATCTGATAGAATCATAGTTGTATGCTCAAAAGGTTAAAGGAGATACCAGCGATATAGGATACAATGAAGCACAAATTCAGATTGATGCCATGCAAGAAAGAATGAAAGCACCAAAGGACATCACAGATACTAAGGAGATTGTAAATCAGACTAAAGACAATGTTGAACCACCTAAGGATGAATGCAAGCTAGTTAACCATACTTGTTATGCCTGCAAGAAGCATGGACATATTGCAAGGAATTGTAAAGAGGTAAGACCTTTCAATGGTTATTGTTATTCATGCAATAAATTTGGTCATAGAGCTATGAATTGTAAAACAAGTCAGAAGAACAAGAATCAAAATAATCAAAGAAATCATAATCAACAAAGACAAAGAAGTTATCCTC
>MU227532.1:686936-712971 GCA_018584345.1 Thuja plicata | reverse complement strand
CATTCATGTGGAAAGGTTGGACACATCTCAAGGTCTTGCAGATCAAGAACAAAAGGACAAGAGAATCATAAGAAGTCTTTGTTTGAAGAATCAAGAGAAGTTAAGTTTGTGGAAGCTAAAGATAAATCAGATAAAATATGGGTCAAAGTAAAGAAGGATAATGAAGAGAACAAGGTAGTAGATGCATCCTCAGTGGACACACCTTCTACTTCTGGTTAGTTAACCCTCATTGTCTTAGGGGGAGCTATTCTAGCTCTGAACCCCTACATGGCTGGTATACTCACCTCCGATTATGCACCTTGGATTACAATTGTTTGATGACAATGTGATGTAGTATGCAAGAGAACATGGTCTAAATTGTTATTATGAACAAGAATGGAAGTTACAGTTGCTTCCTGTGTCCACACGGCAAGTATTAATGGTATAAATCTACTTTGAAATCACCAAGTCCTCACTCACAGTAAGAATAAGCGATTGGAGATCATAGAAGCCCTAGCAGTTGTATTGTTAATGCATTATAGTTGTTCTCAACAACAAAGAAAGGAGATTGATAATTGTCATTTGTTAAGTAAAGTCACTCAAGTTTGAAACAAAGCCCAACCATGGACATGTTGTTTCAGAAATCAGTTGAAAAATTACTTAGCAATTGAGTAAGTGGTTGGATAATAAAAGGAGCACTTGCAGTCGAGAAGAAAAGCGTCACAATTACATTCTTCAATAGAGATTGATATCAAGAAACTCTTTGAAACATCTCAGAAGTGATTTATCAGTATGCTTCAGCACATAAATTTCGTGAAGCGAAATTGATCAAAATCTTGTTGAGCAGTGTTCTATGTGAAATGGCAGTATAGCCATTGGAGATATATATTCTTTGGAGCCGACCTGATGTTATCTTTGGAAGTGCTTATTTATTGTTAATCATCTAAGTGTGAATACAAAAATAGAGTGTTCACGTAAGAGTAGAATTGATTGAAGATACAATTTGAAATATCATGTGAAGAAGTAGATAAAACTATTATGACAGGTCCACAGGATTCTGCGCCCATAGCCAAGGACATGTAGGATACAGTCATGGTTGATAACATTGAAGTATCAATGGAAGCAATGGATATTGATCTAGACAAGTTCAAAGAAACATTTGTGAGTAATAAAGAAGCTGAGAGTCTTTATATTAGCAAGGAGATATATTTATTTAAGATATCATAGAAAAGGAAGCAGAAAAAGAGAAGACTGAAGTGATGGACAATTCATCATCTTTGTTGTAAAGCTTGACACCCATAATAGACTTAGATTCATGGGGAGTAAATAAGTAAGTGGGAGTATATAGTTTGAAGAAGTCATGAAAAATAGATTAGATATTGCAGAAGAGAAGTATATGAAGAAGAGGCTCAGTGAATTGGTTAGCAACTTTACACTTGATCTTAGTTCACTCAAAGTTGGTCAAGCATCCTTGAAAGAGTTTGCAGCAAAAGGTAGAAAGATTATTGCTGACTGTATGAATCAGGAAATTTAAGTGCCCATCATAACAAATAAGATCTAGGAGGTAGAGGCTATGATAGAGAAGATAAGGAAATCTATGGAAGATCCCTCCACCGATATCAATATGTGTATATTAGGGGAAGATTGATAAGATTGAGAAGGCAGAGAAGATAATATCAAAGGGTGAGTAAAGTAATTTATAGAATATGGAGTCTATCATATGATCAAGGTCCTAGCATAGACTTGGGGAATATGGAGAAGCTACAATATGCATCATGTGCCCATCTACAGATTGTTAGTTCACTGATTGCATTTTGGGAGAAAGAGATCCAGAAGTTGCAGATTGCATATCTAGATATGTATGCTGAGTAAGTGCATAGAAGTGTTTTTGAATACCTTTGTCATTAATGTCAAAGGGGGAGTAGAGTATGAAGAATATGGAGTCTAGTATATGATAAAAGGGAGATATAAGATAGATAGTAACTTCACCATATTCCTTTGTTGCCATTAATGACAAAGGGGGATATTGTTGGAAAGTTGACTATACTGAAGTATATGACTCTATTTAGTGTTTTCATTATGGCAACAAAGTCATATGAAGTTTTGGAGTCAGCACACATTATCAGAAGACAAAATGACTAAGTATGGAAAATAAGGCAGACAAAGATATTCAGTGATCAACACATCAGCACACGTGCGAGAGATCAATTGAGATTATGCGCATTTAGATATATATTTTATGACATGTGTACATGCTACATCTAGACACGCATAGTAAGAAACAATAGTACGGCAAAGTTACAGACAGATCAATAGGCCAGCAGTCCAAGAGACAGAGCATGGAAGCTGACTACTATTTTGATCAGCGTGAATTATTTTGTAATGTAATGGCTAAGCACCTTTGGTTATATGTTTGTAATGATGTAATAAAAATTGTAGTAAACATGCTTAAGCCGAATTGTTTGGAAGCATTGTGTATTTTGTTTTAGGGCTGACTAGAGTCTTGTATTGGGTCATGCCTATTCAAATATGAACATATAAGTATGTAATGTAAAGTTATGTTACAAGTGTCAATTATTATGTAAGATGAAGATGTAGAAGAGTAGTATAATGAAGTCAGTATATGATATATCTCTTTAAGAGAGTAAGAGCATTCACGCATACACAGAACTTATCAAACAACAGTGTCATCACAACAATTCACTTTTGATATAGTGCATATCATCTTGCAGAAGGTTGTAGCCTTCATCCTATTAGGCAATGAGCCATATACCTTTAATAGGGTTTTGTAAAAGAATCCTAATAGGGTCAAACCTTTAACCAGGTCATTGTACTCATATTGTAAAGACTACTTCTAATAGGGCAAAGGAACTTTAACAGGTTTATTATACCTAGTACAATATTTGTGGGTACTAATTCCCACTGGGGTTTTCCTCTGATCAAGGTTTCATCATAATCATATCATGTGTTATGAGTTCTTATGTTAAGATTCATTCTATGTATGTTTGATTTAGGTTTAAGTTGCTGAAAAGTAATTAATAGACAAACACTGATTCACTCCCCCTATCAGTGTTTCCAACAGTTAGTGCCAAGTTTCTTAAAGAGTGTCCTCCAAAAATGGCCTTGAAACTTCACATCCCTGTCAGATACAATTCTTTGAGGCAAACCATGGATCCTAACTACCTCTTTAAATAAAATATGTGCAATATGGGAAGCTTCATTGGTGCTTTTACATTGTACAAAATGGACCATTTTACTGAACCTATCCACTATCACAAAAACACTATCAAACCCTTGTTTTGTTCTAGGCAACCCCATGACAAAATCCATTGAGATTGATTCCCAAGGCCTAGAGGGAAATGGTAGAGATTGATATAACCCCTGATTTGCTGACACGCCTTTTTCTTTCTGACAGATGGTGCAAGTTTCAATAAACTTCTTGACATCATTATTCATCCTTGGCCAAAAATAGCTTCTTTTCACCATGTCTGTAGTTTTGTCGATGCCAAAGTGTCCTCCTAGTCCATCGTAGTGCTTCTCCTTTATTATAATTTCCCTCATTGAGCATTTGCAAATGAAGATTTGAGCTCCTTTGAATAGGAGGCCATTCTGAATCAGGTATTCAGAAAAATTAGTATGGTATCTTCCAACCATCTCTATACAAACTTGAAAGATCTCTGCAAAATCAGGGTCATCATGGTATAGATGTTTAAGGGAATCAATTCCCACACTTTGGAGTTGGACCTCTTCAACTAGACCCACTCTTCTACTAAGTGCATCAACAAATTTTTTTTCTACACCCTTCTTGTGTTTGATATTGAACGTGTATTCTTGCAACTATTCTACCCATTTGAGATGTCTGACAGAGAGTTTCTCTTTTGAATTGAGAAAACTTAATGCATGATTTTCAGTGTATACTATAAAATCTTTGGGAATTAGGTAGTGCCTCCATTTCTTGAGTGCTTGGAACATGGCACAGAGTTCCAAGTCATAGGTTGAGTACTTCCCTTTAGCCTCATTTAGTGTCTCTGAGAAGAAGGCAACTGGTTTGCCTTCTTGGCTTAGGACTGCACCTATTTCCAAGTTACTTGCATCTATCTCCATTGTGAAGACCTTGTTGAAGTTAGGGAGAGTCAAGATAGGATAATTAGAGACTCTATTCTTCAAATATTGAAATGCATCATTGGCCTCTTTTGTCCAAGAAAACTTGTTCTTTCTACCTCCTTTAATGGTGTCAAGTATTGGTGAACACACATGACTAAAGTTTTTGATAAACTTCCTATAGAAGGTGGCCAATCCATGGAAGCTTCTTACATCTCCTTGATTCTTGGGTGGATGCCAACTAACTATGGCTGCAACTTTCTCTAGATCCATTTTGAGAGTGCCTTGGGAGATGAAAAAACCTAAGAAAATGAGTTCCTTTTTCATAAACATGCATTTTTCCAAGTTGATCACCAACTTGTGCTAATGAAGCCTTCTTAGGACCTATTCCACATGGTTAAGATGTTCTTCTTTGCTATGGCTGAATATCAATATGTCATCAAGATAAATAACAACAAATCTACCAATGAAATCAATGAATATCTCATTCATAAGCCTCGTAAAAGTATTAGGGGCATTGCTTAGCCCAAAAGACATTACTAACCATTCAAAAAACCTTTAGTAGTTTTGAATTTTGTCTTCCATTCATCTCTTGGTTTGATCCTTATCTGATGGTATCCAGATTTTAAGTCTATCTTAGTGAAATAGAAAGCACCTCCTAGTTGATCTAGTAGATCCTCAATTCTTGGCATGGGGAATCTATATCTTATAGTAATCTTTTTTAGGGCCCTGCTGTTAGTGCACAATATCCATTGGCCATCCTTTTTGGGGGCCAAAATTGAAGGGACATCACATGGAGTGAGACTCGATTGGATGAGTCCCTTCTCTAGCAATCCATTCACTTTCTTTGCTACATTAGCATGCTACACTGGAGTCATCTTGTATGGGGATTTGTTAGGCAAGGAGGAGCCAGGGATTAAGTCAATTTGGTGACTAATATCTCTCAAGGGAGGGAGGGTTTTGGGAAGATCACTGACACTGACAGTGACAGCACTATACTTTTTAAGAAAATCTTTGGCTTCATTTGGTGTAGGATCATCCTTATCAGATCTGATATTGTCCTTAGGTTTTGATATTAAAACATATGCTTCAGTTTCAGACTCACTCAACACTTTAAGCATTTCTTTTCCTCCCATGGTTATGATAGTAGACTCCTTCTCTATTTTAATGTCTGGTAGGGGCTTCATAGTGAGAGTTTTCCCATCTCTAATGATGGAGTAGGTATTTTTCTTACAGTGGTGGGTAGCATCAACATCATAATGCCAGGGCTTGTCTAAGAGGATGTGGGAGGCATCCATCTCAACTACATCACAAAGAAACTTGTCTTTAAAATCTGAGATTGAAATCTCTACCCAAGCTTGTTCAATGACTAAGGTTTGCTGACCCTTTGTAAGCACGGACACATGGTAAGGTAAAGGATGAGGTTTCTTAGGGAGGTTTAACTTCTGTACCATTTCACAAGAAACAATATTTTCAGTGGAGCCAGAATCAATAAGTAATTGACATACCTTTCCATTGCATTTTATCTTTGTCCAGAAGAGGTTCTTTCTTTATGGAGGCTCTTGGCTTTGTGGCACTTGGAGGAAGACTTGCCTCATCATCAAGCATTGTCCTTATTCTGGTTCTAGGTCCATTTTATTTGAATTGTATTCCTACCTGTCCTCTTGGATGATTTGTGCTCTCCTTTCTCCACCATTGTTGTTGTTCCTCTTTTTAGGACACTTACCTACATGATGTCCTAATTGGATGCAATAGTAGCACCTCAATGGTTCATTTCCTCTACCAATGTTTGTTCTTTGCCTATTGAAGGGTCTTCTCCCTCTATATTTTCCTCTGGATTTTGTATCATTTTTTTCTTTATCTCCTTGTTCAGGGGTCCTGCTGCCATTACCACTGTATTGTCCTCTATTCCAGGAGGTTCCTCTATCCCTAAATTTCTTCCCATTATCATTACTCTTTCCCTTTCCAAACTCCTTCTTTCTCTTCCAATTTTCCTCTACCTTGAGGGTCATTTGATAGCACTTGTTCACTGTGGTAGGTCATTGTATTTTTAGTTCCTTTTGAATGGATACTTTCAGACCATTCATATATCTTGCCAATTTTTCTTCTTCATCTTCTGCCACATTTGTCTTCATACACAATTTTAGGAACTCCTCGGTGTATGAGCCCACATCCATGTCCTTTTGTTTCAGACTTTTCTTCTTCCTATGGATTTTTACCCCATAGTCTTCAAGCACATAGGCCTCCTTGACCAATGCAATTATTCTATTCCATGAAGAGATCATACTCTTTACATTCTTCACCCTCTCTATTTGGATGAAGTTCCACCAAGTTAGGGCTTCTCCCTTCAACTTGGATCTTGCCAACTTCACCCTCTACTTCTTAGGGATGTCCTCACACTCAAAAAACATTATTACTGCCTCTATCCAATCTAAGGCCAAGTCTGCATTCATCTTTCCATTAAAAGTTGGCAAATCCAACTTCTCATCCATGGTTCTTCTACCTATAGATTTCAAGGAATATATGAAAGGTCTTTGGTCTACAGGAATATTCACATCCTTATCAGGGTTGTCACTCTCTGACTCACTCCCTTCTTCACCACCATAAGTGTCTCCTTTACCCTTCTCCACCTTGTTCTCTAACTCTTGGATCCTCCTTGTTAAGGATGAATTTGCTACTCTTTGTTCTCTCACCATCTTTCCTAACTCAATGTTTGTGACCCTTGAAGGAATATCCTCATTCTTAGAAGCAGACATAGCTCTGATACCACTTGATGCAATGTGGGCAAATGGAAGCTTGCAAAGGTCTCTCAATAGGGAAATGTACCCTAGGTTTCTATCTTAGACATGGTCACAATGACTTTACACTTATCACAAATGTAGTAGAAGGACTGATTCAAGGTTCTCACAACCCCAAGACCCAAGGATAATCTAAACACTATATTTACCAATCCTCCAATACCAACTATCTAGGTTGGTCTCACAAGCCAAATGACCCTTATTCACAAGAATACCCCCCAAAGTGACATGTAGGACTAGGGGTGACCTATTCTTGTAGGTGTGGTCTATTTAGGTCCCTACTTATTAGTTCTAATGGTTCTTTCACTTAAGGACAACCCATACACCATGGTTGCTTCACAAACCAATGTTTTTGGTTGTAGCCTTTTCTAGAGGGAATTTTGATCTCATCTGAGATTTCTCCATACAACTACAAGAACTAATCAAGTTTTCAGATACCCTTTATGACCAAAGACTTTGGGCTAAAGCCTTGGACCTTGGAATTGACAAGAAGGAAGAATGGTGAATCAATTTGCTCTACCAATTAGCCTTAATTAGGCTTCCAATTACACTACAAGTACCTTTTATATACATCTAATTCCCAAAATAACTATTAGATCATGTTAGGGGATGCATAAGTGTCCTCTCCTCTGACCTAGAGCTTCTGATCAATCCCAAGACAAAAAATATGATTGCTGTCCTAAATCAGGATAGGTGCATATATGTGTATATACACCTAGGGAATCAATTCTTTCCCACTTCCATGCAACATGAGAGCCCTATCTTGTAGAATGTTGAAAATTATCCTAAGAACAAACTTTCCACCAAGGTGCATTAGATTCCCATGTTGGAAAGTGAGATACACCTAATTCTTCTCAAAACCCTGAATTAGGGCCTACAATTCAAGCAGTGGGTTTGTAAAACCTATAAATTGCAAACTATAATCTATCAAGGCATGAAAATAGAAGAAAAAGGAATAATTTTCAAACCACTATCCCCCTTGTGTCAGTTTCACATGCTTCTCTGGCTGTACATGTCCATACATGATGACTGTCTGCTTCAGAATGCAAGAAAATGGTTATATTTTATTGATTTCAAAATAGTAAGTACATCATTAGCCTACCAACCATCTAAAAGGGCTATTTTAGGCACTCCAATGGTTAAAAACCAATTTTGAGCCAAATTGACCATTTGGGAGTCTAATTTCAAAAAGTTGTTAAGTTTTCTCAAAAGTTGTTTGACAACTTTTGAGCAACTTTTACATTTTATGAAATTTTGCAAATCTAGTGACCAAATTTGGTCAAGATGTTATTGATATGATCCCTAGTGGATCCAAACCCTAAAAAATAAAAAACAACCTATTCCTAGGGCTTGGGTTCATAAGTGACTCATAGTGACCCAAGGGCTTATATTGTGCCAATCTTGGTACTATGGTCTTACATGGTGACCCAATGACTAACCCTAGAGTGTTTGATGTTTGTAAAGGCCTCTTAGGACCTTAAATGAACCCCAAGGTTCCATAGGAGCATGTGGTTTAGTTTGGGTGCTCCTGCACCATGATTTCTCCTCTATTAGGGGAGAAGTTCCCTCTTTCCATCTTCTAGTGCATTAGTGAGGTTTTCGCTAGAAGATACGTCTTGTTTTAGATTTTTATCTTTTTGTTGTTTTTTCTTTTATGGACTGGAAAGAGGAGTTGCCTCCCCAAAATATGTCACTCTCTCGAGGTCAATGGAGAAGCCTTCCTTGTGATCTCCTGATGGGATACCCTCCCTAAGTCACATAAAATCAACAATAGCCTCGTTGTTCTCAAAGACATCTAAATCAGGAGGTCCTTGTTGATCCCACTCTATTAGCTATAGGTGTACAAGATAGATACTTTCATGGTTGTCTGACTCTGGTTTCCTGAAAGGGAGTACAAATATGGTTCCTACAAAACTAGACTTTGATGTGGACACACCACTTGAGGTCTGATAAATGACATGGTTATCTATGTAAGGTTGCTCGACAATGGACAATTGGTCAAATAGATTTTCTAGGTTTATGATAGTGTTTGACTAAGGGGAATAATCTGGGATTGATGGTTTAGTGTCATGAAGGGATCTCTACTCATACTCATGGGTTTTAGTCTTGATAGAATAGTCATCAAATGTCTCACTTCCTTGGTTATTGTTGATTTCTATGTGGAGGTCTATTTGGGTTTGTGTGGTTCCCTCTTTGGCAGGCAACAACTGTGCTAATATGTTTCTTATCAAGACATGTTCTGTGTTGTGCCCCCAGTGCATCTCTACTATTTGTTCCTGATTGACTTAGATGTCTTGGGTTATAGGACTAGTCATTAGTTTCACATAGCCTAACCCTGTTGTGTTCCTCTGGGTTAGTAGCAGAGACAAATCCATTATGCCTTTTTGTCTTACCCCTAGTCCAGTTGTATCATCATACCCAAATCTTTGTAACATTGTGTAACCATTACCATAGTTCGATAGGGGAAGGGTTGGTCGAGTCATCTCTTCTGGGTCTTGGTATAGCCATGTACTGATATCTTGTTCAAATGGCTTTCCTTCCGCTATGTCACCCCATCTGACAAAGGTTGTGGGTGGACATGAGAATAGAACAAGCTGTAGAGTTTCTACTGTAAAAATAGGTTGTGGCATGCCATAAGTTCTTAGGCTCTAAGGCATGTGTGTGATGGTGAAAGCCTCTTCATATCTGTACTCACCATAGTCTTTGTCGGTGATGGATATTTTTCCCTCTTTCCATGTGACATCCTTAAGATTTGAATCTGATGAGGAGGGAATACTTGTGTCTTTTTTAATGGATACCTTTTCCACTGTCTGTGTTACATCCTTGGGAGTTGAATCTAAAGAGGATGGGATGCTTGCATCTTGGTTTGAGGGTACCTAGTTATCAGTGCTGATTTGGACAACATTGCAGTATTGGAAAGGATTGGGGTCTCCCTCTATGATGATTTCCTCTCCCTGGTGTGGGAACTTGATGCATTAATGGTATGTTGAAGGTACAACTTGCATTTCATGTATCTAGGGTCTCCCTAGTAGCATGTTGTATCCCAACTCAAGGTCTAGGATCTAGAAGGGAGTGTTTTTGACCACTAGACTGATACAGACATGTAGATTAATAATACCTTTAGAGGACCTTTCCTCTTCACCATAAGCTTTGATATTTATCCTCCTTGTGACATCAATGCTTGATTCTGAATAGCCTAGTTTCTTGATTAACTTTAGATTACAAATGTTTAATCCAAATCCACCATCAACAAGGACCCTACGGATAGCGCTTTTGTGGACCTGGACAAGTAAGTGCAAAGGATCATTGTGTAGGGGTTTATGCGGTGGTACATCATAGTCCATGAATGTGTCATGTTTGTTAGCATCTATATGGTTAACCATAGTTTGGAAGCTCTTGGGTGTTATGTCTGTTGGGAGAGCTGTGTTCTGAAGGGCTTGGTCAAGTGCCATCCTATATTGTGGGGATATGTGCAATAGGTCAAACATGGAGATCTGGGCAGGTGTGTGCTTTAGTTGATCCACTATGCTGGGCTGTGGATCTAAGTTTTCTTTAGGATTGGCAGATATAGTAGGTGAGGATGGTACTCCTTGAAAGATGACTCTAGCACGACATGTTGTTACAACAAAATTGTTACCTGGGTCTTTGATAGTGATAGTAGCCACATGGCTATCTGAAGGATTGAGGCAATTGATAACATTAACACTGTTGGCATATGTATAGTTCACTTGTTTTTCTTGTCCACCAGACCCAGAGGATTTTCCCTTGTTGTGATCATGAAAGGTATCATTGAAGATAGTGTGATCAATTGTGCCTTTGTTTGGGTATTTGTCACATCGATGACCCCTGTGTCAATCAGGTCTTGGATAGCGTATTTCAATTGGTAACAGTTAGATGTTTTATGCCCTTTCACCCGATGAAACTTGAAGAAATCCTTTTCATTATACCACCTTGGTTTGTTTTCATCTTGTTCAAAGACCCTGATTTCTGGGAGAGTGATAGTGTTTGATTGTATTAACTTGTGTAAAGTTGATTCTATCAATTCTCCCAATGGTGTGAAATCTCATTGCTGGAATTGAAACTGTGGTCTGCATTGATTCTGTTGTTGACTAATTGACATAGTGGATGCTTGTATAGGAGAAGGTTGGTTTTGGGTGTATGCATGTTGAGTGGGCCCTGTGGGTTTTTGGTTGGCCACTAGTGTGCCTTGTAGTGACACCTTGGGTTGTGCATAGTTGAATTTCTTCACATCAATGACACCATCACTAGTGACATTTTTGTTTTTGTTCCACCACTTAGCTTTTTCTGTTGTATTTTTGTTTGTATTTGTTTGTGTGGGATCTGCAAGGATTCCTCATTTGACTAAGTTTTTCTCACAATGAACTCCTCATTCGATGAGTTGTGTGAAGTTCAGAGCTAACTCTAACTCTGTTGTGAATGACATGTCTGGAATTAGATTGTCAACAAACATGACTATCAAGTCTTGTTCGGGCACATCATATGTTATGCAGTTTTTCATATTCCTCCATCTATATAGGAACTTCAGAAAAGACTCTCCATCCTTCTATTTGATATCACAAAGGTCCTTGATGCTAACCTTGTGCTCCATGTTATGATGGAAGTGAGCTATGAACTTTTTAGCTAGTTCACCCCAAGACTGAATACCATGAGGTAAATGCGAGAACTATTCCATTGTTGGTCTAGCAATGCTTTGTGGGAATATTTGCATTAAATATGTCTCATCATGGGTGACTTTGACATAACTAGCAAAAAACTCTTGGATATGTTCAATAGGGTTGGTATTGCCCCTATATTTGTCAAATTTCGGTACCAAGAAGTGACTTGGGAATGGAGACATGTGGAGAGAATGGTCAAAGGGGTATGGGTATAAATCCTTTGTGGTGTATGATTTAGTTTGCCCCTAACTTTGCATATCAATCATTTGGTTTTGAAGGGTTTGCATTTGTTGCATTAACATGTCCGTTTGATATTGAGGTTGATGTGTGACGGCGTTCCTCTATGTTGTAGTGGGTATGAGGTTGTGCCTCTGTGTCCCTTGACTAGGAACATAGGATTTCATCCTGGGGACTTGATATTGATTTCCCACCAAGAGATTTGGAAATGAGGGCATATGAGTAGCCCATGGTGGGTTTTGATTCATTTGCTATGGTGATTGGAACTAGGGTTGATACTGCTAGGGTTGATATTGTTGTTGCTGAGGTTGGGGTTGAGGCAACTAAAGCTGGGGTTGCTGTTGCAGGGTTTGGAATTGAGGTAACTGAAGCTGGGGTTCTTGTTTTGGGGTTTGGAATTGAGGTAACTAAAGCTGGGGCTGCTATTGTGGGGGTTGATATTGAGGCAACTAAAGCTGGGGTTTCTATTACAGGAGTTGAGTTGACGTTGGAATGGGCAAAGATGTAGCCTTGGGTGGACATTGACCATAAGTCATACCTATAGAGATGGATCCCTGTGGGCATGAGGTGTTGATCCCAAGACTAGTGTGAATTGACTGCAATAGTGGCATAGTTTCAGAATAGAAGGTGTTTGGTGGGATGGAAGGAATAGCATGAGAGCTTGATTGTCCTGGCCATGAGACCAAAGGTAAAGGCATACTAGTGACCATGGGTGCACTTATTTTTGAGCATGTCATTCTTTGAGTGGAAGATGTGTTGGCCTGGGTCATGTCATTGGTTTGATTGGGTGTCAATGTGGGTAATATCAATGGTGGGAAGATTTGCAAGACAACATGATGTATCTGAGGAGGCTGAGTAGTATTTTGACCTGTGAGAGGGTTTTCAGGCCATATGGTCGATACATTGAATTCAGCGGGGAGTTTGACTCCCTTCTTTATTAGCATGGATAAGTAATGTTCAGGATTCCTCTATATAAAAATGTCAACTAATTTTGTGGAGTAAGCATCTTGCTCAATATCTTCAAGCTCTGCTTCTGTGATATCTTGGAAAAAAGCTGACCCACGGGGTTTTTCAATGAATAGAGCAGAACTGGTATTTACAAAAGGATCATTCTCTTGCTCTATTTCTCAAGCAAGAAATGGTGTAGGAGCACACCTAACTCAACCCCTAGCTCCTTATTTCTAGCATGTATTGACTCTAGCCAAGTCGGGAGAGTGTGTGTGGACCTTAGAAGGTCATTTTTTTCCCCTAAGATGGATATGACTAGGTCAATCCATGTCTAGATAGGTTGCTTAGTTGGTTTCTTTTAGTTGTGTGTGTGTGAGGTAGTCTGGAAGCCTATGGAAATCCAACCAAGGCATCAGGAACTTTGGAAAAGCTTCTTGGTATCACTGGCACTCGACCTACACTGGTGCTGAGTTAACACTGATGCTGAGTTCACACTAATACCGAGTTAACATTGATGTTGAGTTAACACTGATGTCAAATTAACACTGATGCTGAGTTAACACTGATGCTAAGTTAACACTGCTACCGAGTTAACACTTCAGCTTGGTCAATACTGTAGCTCATCTTGCATTACTGTTAATCAGCAATATTCAGTTGTAACAGCCCCTGAAAAGTGGATCTTGTCTTTTATGGATAGTATGGTTAGTGTAACAGTTCTTGAAGAGTTTTTTGCGAATGAGTGTACCGTTAGGGTTGTTTCCTATTAGAGGATGGTTACTAATAACATCTAGATCCTTCATTTTTGGAGATCTAGAGAGTAGAGATTATAGAAGAAGAGAAGCTATAGGAAAGTTAGAGATTGGCAGATTATTATACTATTTTGTTTTGTTTCCATTAATGAGAAGTGGTAGAGTGTGTTTAGTGGATATCAAGTTTCTTTGTGGTCCCTTTTGCATGCAAGTAGATTAGTTACCTTATTTTATGTTTTACAAGTTGTTAGTTCTTCACCCATTCTAGGTTGTAAACATTAATGGTCCCTTGAGATTCCTGAATTCATGGTGAGAATCATGTGTTGGGATGGAACTCAAGAGGAGCTCTTGTACATAGTTTCCTTTTTGTTTTCTGTAGGAGAAGTAATAGAAAAAAGTATTGAGATCTTACCCTAGGTGAGCTTGGTAATAGTCTGGCTAGGGAAGAGAATGAAAGCAATGTTCTGAGAACATTGATTGAGTGAGAAGAATGAATCTATTTGTGTAGGTTCAGCAAGAAGAAGTTGAAAAGTATTTTGATGGGGGACTGAGTCTTGAAGAGGAGGTAAAGTTGAGAGTGACTTACCTTAGTTTAGGGTTGTGAACACCCTAAGAGATCTAGGAGAAATATCTCAGAGCAAAGCCAATTTGGTTCTATAGCAACAACAAGACTTCCCTCCACATTAGATTGGTATTAGATCCCTAAAAGATTTGAGCATGTGTTGTTTGGATGTTATCTGCAGAAACATCTGCCAACTCATCCAAGATGGTGACCAACACGGAACTCGCAAAAGATGTCGAAGAGAAAAAGGGGGAGAATAGACTCCTGAAGGAATAATTAGCTGAAATGGCAACTAAGTTGGAAGAAGTGCAGCTTAGGACTGTAGCAGTCAGTGAATGAATGACAGAAGCTAATGGGAAGGGTAAAGCAGTGGTAAAGGAAGACATTATTCTAGAGCCATAACCTGTGCTTCAAGAAGAGCCATTATTGAAAGCATTGAAGGCAATGAGTGGTAAGTCCTTAGATGGTGTGCCTCTATTTAGTGGCAAGATGGAACCAGAGTTAATCATGGAATGGATAGAAGGTCTTGAAAATCACTTTGACTATGATAATGTTACCGAAGCTCAGAAAGTAACAATAGCCAAGACAAGGTTGAGAGGAACTGCTCTCACTTGGTGGAAATTTTTCCAAGATGAAAGGGAAGAAGAAGGAAAGAACCCCATGACTAGTTGGAAAGGTATGGTGGCCAAGATGAAGGAAACTTACCTTCCTGATGATTATGAAGTGTAGTTGCACAAAAAGAGAGAATCTAAGACAAAAAGATTTAGAATTCAGTTCCTACACTGAAGAATTTCACAAGCTATGCTTAAGGTCGCATGTGATGGAAGAAGAAAGCCTGAAAGTGGCTTGGTACTTGAATGGACTCAAGTTGAGTATCGAAGAGGAAATTAGTCTTTTAAACCCCAAGACTGTACAATAATGTTACCAGCTAGCCCTCAAGGTGGAGGAAAAATTCAAGAAGAAGCAAGATTCAAATAGTAGAGGAAGAGGAAGAGATAGTAGAGGTCATAGAGGAGGATATGGAGGAAGAAATCAGAGTGAGTCCAAACTCACTGAGAATCAAGGAGAATCCAGTAACACAAGAGGTGGTTATAACTGTGGAAGAGGTTCAAATAGTAGTTTAAGAGGAAGAACTAATAACCAAGGGAGAGGATATTACTTCTCTTTAATGAAGTGTTACAACTATCAACAATTTGGACATCCTACATATCGGTGTCCTGAAAAGGGTTCTACTTCTCAAGGTGGTGGGAAAAGAGTTAACTATGTCCAAGAAGAATCAAGTTGCAGTAGCAAGCCATCTAAGGTACCATTAGAATCACAAGAAGGTGAGAACCTCATGATAAGGAGGATCTTAATCAGAGAGCCAACCAAAGAAGAACCAAGCCAAAGGAGAGCACTCTTTAGAGTGAAGTGCAAGATTATAGGAAACGTGTGTAGAGTCATTATTAATTCAGGCTCAACTGATAATATCATCAGTGAAGAGGCAGCCAGAAAGTTAAATTTGAAAAGGATTCCACATGAAAACCCATACAAGGTTACATGGCTCAACAAAGGACAACATGTGTTTGTAGGAGAAAAAGCATGGGTAGAATTCACCATTGGCAAGTATAAAGATAGAGTTCTATGTGACATTCTTCCCATGGATGCATTTCATCTTCTACTTGGAAGGCCATGGCAATTTGATAGTCAAGCCATGAATGATGGAACCAAGAATGCATACTCATTCAAGAAAGATGGGGTGACTTTGAAAATTTAGTCCTTAATAGAAGAAGGAGAGATGAAGACATCAAGTCCAAGTGTGCTCATGGTTGGTGAGAAGGAGAAGGAGTTGGGTTTGCTTTAGTATTGAAGCCAAAAGATGAAGTTGCTGTCAGGAAATCAGAAATACCGAATGAGGTAAAAGAAATACTTGAAGAGTATAGAGATATTGTGAATGATGGCCAGCCCACTCCCCTACCTCCTAAGAGACTTGTTAGCCACAAGATTGACTTCATACTAGGAGCTACCTTACCCAACAAAGCTGCCTATAAGATGACCCCTCAACAAAATGAGGAAATAGCCAAGCAAATCAGAGAGTTATTAGACCAAGGCCTAATTAGAAAAAGCATAAACCAATGTGCAGTCCCACTATTTTAGCACCTAAGAAAGGAGGAACTTGGAGACTTTGTACTGATTCTAGAGACATAAATAGAATCACCATTAGGTATAGGTTTCCAATACCCAGTATTGAAGACCTAATGGATTGTTTAGGGGAGGCAAAGTACTTTAGCAAGATTGATCTTAAGAGCGGCTACCACCAAATTAGAATTAATGAAGAGGATGAATGGAAGACAACCTTCAAAACTATTGAAGGTTTGTATGAATGGCTTGTAATGCCATTTGGTTTGTCTAATTCTCCCTCAACTTTTATGAGCTTGATGAATGAGGTATTGGTAGAATGCATTGGTAAGTTTGTTGTTGTCTACCTAGATGACATTTAAGTTCTCAGCAAAACTAAGGAGGAGAATATTAGGCATTTGAAATTTGTTTTCAAGAAATTGCATGATGAAAAGCTAATGATCAATTTGGAGAAGTGTGACTTCATGAAGTAGGAGCTTGTATATCTTGGTTTTGTTTTGTCACAAGGTAACCTCAAAATGGACCAAGAAAAGGTGGATTCCATTCTAAGTTGGCCTACTCCCAAGGCTGCAACTAAGGTGAGAATTTTCCATGGTTTAGCTCAGTATTAAAGAAAGTTCATTACACATTTTAGTGGGATTTGTGCACCTATGTTAGACACCATTAGAGGTGGGATGAAGACAATGTTTCAATGGACACCACAAGCAGACAAAGGGTTTCAAACACTCAAGGAGAAGATAGAAGAGTTGCCTACTCTATTTCTTCCAAGCTTTGATAAGATTTTTACAGTAGGATGTGATGCAAGTAATGTGGTCATTAGGGCTATCATAAGCCAAGAAGGAAGACCAATAGCTTTCCATAGTGAGAAGCTAAATGATGCAAAGAAGAAGTACTCTTCTTATGACTTTTAGTTGTATGCTCTAGTCCAAGCACTCAGGAAGTGGAGGCATTACTTTCTGCCAAAGGAGTTCATAGTGTATGCTGATAACCAAGCTCTCAACTTCCTTAACTCTCAAGACAAACTTAGCAGCAAACACATGAAGTGGGTGGAGTATCTACAAGCCTACACTTTCAATATCAAGCATAAAAAGGGAGTACATAAAAAGGTTGCTGATGCTTTGAGTAGAATGCTTCTCACAGTCCAAGAAGTTAAGCTACAAAGCATAGGTATTGATAGCTTCAAAGACCTATATGCTGAAGATGAAGATTTTGCTCAAATCTACAAGGTATGCAAGGAGTTTAAAAACAACTTTCATGGTGAGTTTTCTGAATATACTTTGCAGAATGATATATAGTTTAAAAGAGGTAAACTTTGTGTTCCTAAAGGGTCTATGAGAGAGAATTTGATCCAAGAAAACCATAATGGAGCTCTTAGTGGTCATTTTGGAGTCAGTAAGACTCAAGAGCTAGTCACTAGGTTCTATTTTTGACCTAGAATGAATAGAGATGTTAGACAGTATGTTTAGAGTTGTGTAGTGTGTCAAAAAGAAAAGGGCACATCTTCTAATGCAAGTCTTTATCAACCACTTCCAATCCCAACCAGACCATGGGAATGCATAAGCATGGATTTTGTAGTTGGTTTTCCAAGAACAAGGCAGGGATATGATAATATTTATGTTGTTGTGGACAGATTTAGTAAGATGGCACATTTTATACCTTGCAAGACTATTAATGATGTTTGTAACATTGCTCAATTTTTTTTTAGTAGAGTGATGAGGATACATGGACTCCCACTCAGTATTGTTTCAGATAGAGACAACAAATTCATGATCCATTTTTGGAAGACCTTATGGCAAAAGCTTGGCACTAACTTGTCTTTTGGATCTACCTACCATCCATAGACAGATGGCCAAAAAGAGGTAGTCAATAGGATTCTTGGTAACTTGCTAAGATGTCTCACAAAGGAGTATGGTCAAGCATGGGACCAACTCATTGGACAAGATGAATATGCATACAATGATACAATGAATAGATCAACTGGTAAGAGTCCTTTTGGAATTGTTTATGGCTTTCATCCAAGAAGGATTTTCGAGCTTAGAGAATTAAAGGAAGGAATGCATGGTAGTGGATATGCTGAGGACTTTTCTCATTCAATGAGGGAAGTATATGAAAGTATGAGAAAGAACTTGATTGAGAATGCTAAAAAGGTAAAGAAAAGGGTGGATGCAACAAAGAGGGATGTTTAGTTTTAGATTGGAGACTTGGTGATTGTACACTTGAACAAACATAGGATAAAAAAGGTGTTCTTCACAAGCTACAGATGAAGAGCCTAGGTCCATGTAAGATACTTTCAAAGTATGGAAATAATGCATACAAGGTGGAGCTTCCTGAAGACATTGGGTTGTCACTGATTTTCAACATTGTAGATTTGATAGCATACAAAGGACCAATTCAAGATTCTGATCAAAACCTTCAAGAGGTAATACAAGAGGTAAAAGATCTAAAATTAACCCCTACTCCATATATGACAGCTGAAAAGATACTAGACTCAAGGGTCTACAAGAAGACTAGGAACAGAGACTATATGGAGCACCTTGTCAAATGACATGGCAAAGAAGAAGTTGATGCTGCTTGGATCAGAGAAATAGACTTCAAGGGGTTGGGAATTGAACCAAAAATGCTCAATCCAAGGATGGATTAACCTATTTTTTTTGTTTGGTGGAGTATGGTGTGGGAGCACACCTAACTTAACCCCCAGCTCCTTAAATCTAGCATGTACTAAATCTAGCCAAGTTAGGAGACTGTGTGTGGACCTTAGAAGGTCATTTGTTTTTCCCTAAGATGGATATGAATAGGTCAATCCATGTCTAGATAGGTTTCTTAGTTGGTTTCTTTTAGTTGTGTGTGTGTGTGAGGTAGTTTGGAAGCCTCTAAAAATCCAACTAAGGCATCAGGAACTTTGGATAAGCTTCTTAGTATCACTGGCACTCGGCCTACACTGGTGCCGAGTTAACACTAATGCTGAGTTAACACTAATGTCGAGTTAGCACTGATGTTGAGTTAACATTGATACCAATTCAACACTGTAGCTAAGTTAACATTGCAGCTTGGCCAATACTACAGCTCGTCTTGCATTACTGTTGCTCGGCAATATTTAGTTATGACAGCCTGTGAAAAGTGGATCTTGTATTTTATGGATAGTTTGGTTAGTGTAACAGTTCCTGAAGAGATTCTTGCGAATGAGTGGACCGTTAGGGTTGTTTTCTATGAGAGGATGGTTACAAATAAAATTTAGAGCCTTCATTTTTTGATATCTAGAGAGTAGAGATTATAGAAGAAGAGAAGCTACATGAAATTTAGAGATTGACAAATTATTGTACTATTTTGTTTTGTTTCTAGTAATGAGAAGTTGCAGACTATGTGTTTAGTGGATATCAAGTTTCTTTGTGGTCCCTTTTGCATGCAAGTAGATTAGTTACCTTATTTTCTATTTTGCAATTTGTTAGTTCTTCACCCATTCTGGGTTGTGAACATTAATGGCCCCTCGAGATTCCTAAATCCATGGTGAGAATCATGTGTTGGGATGGAACTCAAGAGGAGCCCTTATACATAGTTTCCTTTTGGTTTTCTGTAGGAGAAGTAACAACAAAGTCTAGAGATCTTACCCTAGGCGAGCTTGGTAATAGTGCGGCTAGGGAAGAAAATGAAAGCAATTATCTGAGAACATTGATTGAGTGAAAATAATGAATCTATTTGTGTATGTTCAGAAAGAAGAAGATGAAAATAATTTTGATGGGGGAATGAGTCTTGAAGAGAAGGTAAAGTTGAGAGTGACTTACCTCAGTTTAGGGTTGTGAAAACCCTAAGAGATCTAGGAGAAAGATCTCAGAGCAGAGCCAAGCTGGTTCTGTAGCAGCAACAAGACTTTTGTCCACATCAGGAATTCTAATGATATATGACTCATCAAGTTGTGTTCTAGCCTTAAACCTTGTGTAAGGCCCTCCATGAGGTGTTTGAGAAATAGTGTGGTCCAGGTTTTGTAACTAAAACAAGTGATATAAAGCAAACAAGGAAGAAATTCCTTTCTAAGGAAGTCCGAGTTATGTTTTGGACAAGGGTAATTCTAGGGACAAACTTTGATATAGCTTGATCTCAAAGTGGTGATGATAAAAAGATAAGATTTTTTGACCTTTGTCTGAGACAAAGTCACTTTGATAAAGATGATGATGTTTGATATGATGAGATCAAGGTATTTTGATTCTGAGCTTTCAAACTAACAATGTTTTTGACAATAATCATGCTTTATAGATAAGAGATGATCTTAAATGTTTAGAGATTCACATAATATTCTTCACATTTTCTTGGGATAGAGACTAGTTTTGGACCCCAAATGAAAATTTCTTTCAAGGTTTTTAGGTCAAAACAAGAATAAAGTATCTTTGGTCAATTGCGGTATAACTCCACTAATTGCGGTAAAGTAAATGGTCGATTGTGGTATGTTATCACTGATTGTGGTAATAAACAAGATGATTGTGGCAATAAACAAGTTAGTTGTAGTAGACTTCCTTCAATTACAGAACAATGTGGGCGATTGCGGTAAAAGAGAAACAGTCTCAAAAAAGACTAAAAGATGGGTATCACTGTTTGACAATTTTGATGTTTTGGAATGAGGCTTCTAATTTGCAAGATAGTTGACGTTGACAACCCTAGACTTTAACACATTTGACTTATTTTGACAATTTGGATTTTTTTGTTTTGCATTTTCAGAAACTGATCAAAGAAACAAGCATAATAGACATTGTGTTTTGAAGAATGAACACTGATAATGTGTATGTTCTACAACTTTTTCAAGTTGCAAGGTTGTCACGAGGTCTCAACAATGAACAATTAGATTAATCTAGGTTAATGGCTTCAGAATACAATGTTATAGGCCCAATACTTTGATGTCCATTAGCTCACACAATAGTTGTCATCCTACTAGGACATGAAGGTCCATGATGTAGGTGCCCGTGTTTTTGCCATTTCCAGGTATTATTGTCGTGGAGTGAAGATCTCTTTCTTTACACAAATACCATGGGACACATATGTTGGTAATCTTGGGGGGAAATTATGCAACCCCTTGCACTATAATAAGGTACCTGTTTAGAGGTAAAACAGGTTGGCCTCTAATTAATCAAGGTTGTAGTAAAGGTCTGTGGTGTCTCTCCAATCAGTGTGTACATGTGTGACTCACTTAAGAGACTAGTTGATCATGCTGACTCCTTAGAGATATTCACCCAATCCAGACTATCACCAACACACCTCGCCTGAGCTTGGCTAGATAAGAGGTAACTTTGGTTCGTGCCTTGTTTATATACCGATCGAAAGGATTACCAGTTTAAGGTCATTCTTCGAGGAAGGAGCACATTCCCTGGATAGACATTTCTAAAAAAATATAAAGGTTTCTAATCTAACAGTTTGTGCAAGTGCACCCAAAACTCAAGACACAAGGTAAATCGATTAAAATCCAAAAGTTTGAAATGTGAACTAAGCTACACCACCATACAAGAAAAAGTGTTCAATTTTAAGCCTGAAAGTAGGTGTTGAGTGATTGTTTAATTTTAATGCACCAATTTGAGAGATTTTTTGCCTTGTTCAATTTTAGTCCCCACGTCAATTTTAAGCCCAAATCTAAAATGTGAGATGTGAGATGTTTGACAAATACTGTTCTTTTTAAACCCAAATTGACAAGTGAATTCCTTTTAGTTTGCTTTGTTTAAACAAGTTAGTGTCAAAAGGAGTCTTGCAAAATGAGAATATATGTAACTTTGAAACAATGAATGATACTCACCAACAACTTACCCTTCCTACTTGCGGGAGTTCGTCGTCCTATAGAAAAATAAAGAAAGTATTAGATTTTTAGATCGCAAGATAAAGAATATTGGCCCTAATGAGAAATTTGGAAAATGATTGTGGCAATGCACAGGCAATTACGATAAATAATAGGTGACTGCAGTTTTGAAATATCAATTGTGGAAAATAACTTTCACTTGCGGTAATGTACCATTAATTGCGGTTTGGATCGGTCAATTGCGGTCTAGATCTATCGATTGCGGTATAATGCGTCTGATTGTGGTACCAGTGGATCAATTGCGGAAAACTATAGAAAAGACAGAGACCCAGAAGATGATAGAAAAGAAATGTAGACTCCTACAATTGATTGTGGTATTAAACCAGTTGATTGCGGCAAAATACCAGCAATTGCAAAATAACACAGATATCGACAAAAATATAGATTTTTAGATTTGCGGCGATACGATAATAGTTGATCAATTCTGTTTATCGTCTGCAAGAGATAATCAGGCTGTTTTCTTCACATCGGGTTCACCAAAATGTACACCTCCTTTTTGTGATCTGTGGTTCCCAAGCTTTCCAAAGGTGAGGGTTAGTAGAAAAGGTTTTACAAATGATATAAATCAAGCACAAAAACTACTAAAACAAATAACTTGAAGCATAACCAATAAAATGTACAAGCACAAGAAAGGAAGACAAATAAATGCAAACCCCAAAGTGCTTGAAGCTTCTATTGTCTCTTTCTACTCCTTCTCAAATGCTATTCTTGATGCTCAGTATTGGTGTGGGCAGTGTCTATGACTTGAGAAGTGTCGATAATTTGCTAATTGAAATGAGTGTGTGATTGCAAGATGGCTTGAATGCTAGAACCAAACTGACATAGTAATGGCGCATGAGAGCTTGAAATACTAGATCTATGATCACAAGAAGGCTTGATGCTTGAACCAATCTGACAGAGTAATGGCGCACGTAAGCTTGAAATATTGAATCCTTCAAATGGTTATGAAGGGTTTATTATATAGGAATTGGGGATGAAATGAATGATTGAGATGAATCCCAGAGATAGGGAGATGAATGGTTGAGATTAAAAGGAACTTGAGAAGCCATCAGTAAACTCCACCTCTTCATTTGGTAAAGAGGAGATAGAATTTGGTTGACTGTAGAGCTAATTATGAGCTACCTTTTTGAACTGAAGAGGTGGGTGAAGTTACCCATGTGGACTGGAGAGATGGGTGGAGTAACCCATGTGATCTGATTGGATTTATCTCTTTGAAGATAAATGAATATTTATTTCATTTATTTAATTAAAGTTTTAACATGTGAGATAATTGAATTCTTTTTGATTTAGAATTACTTTATTGAATGAAATTAAATTAATTTAATTTGAAGAATTTAATTAATAAGTTTAAATATTTGAATTTAAACTATAGGAAATTAAATTTAATTAATTAATTAATAGTAATTAATCAATTAAATTTAATTAATTAAATAAAATTAATTATTTAATTAATTTTGGGAATTTGATTAGATGATTTGGGGAATGAATTTAGATGAAAATAGATGATTAATTAATAGTTAAAAAACTATTAATTAATAGATGAAAATTAGTGTTTTTAATGTAAAGTCGCAAGCCTGTCCATTTTTGGGTGTCTACACATGGATATATATAGATCTCTGAACATGCATGCATATATGTATGGCATATTTTAAAAAGAAAACTCAAGCACCTGAACATTATAATCATCTAGTTTAAATGAAATATATGTATGTACAAATTTAAGAAACACGACAATTCTAATTTAAGCATATTTAAACATGTGTAAATAAATAAAATAAAACATAAATAAAAATAGCTTGTTCAATTCATATTTATCAATATTTGTGAAAGAAAAATGATTTTACATGTATTTTCTAATGAAAAGAAGATGTAAGATTATTAGCATTAAGGTTAACATTAAGGTTCAATATGGTTTAGTGTTCAATTTTGTATAGGTTTTGAGTTATGGTTCAATTATGTCTAGGTTTACAACTATCTTAGTTTTATGTAGATTAATATATAATCATGTTTAGGTTTAAGGATCAATTTGGTTTATTTCCCAATTAGGTTTAGGGTTAATGTCCATGGTTAGGGTTCATGTTAGTTTAGTGTTACAGTTTATGTTGGTTTCATGTTAGGGTTCATGTTGGTTTCATGTTAGCATTATTTTCTCAATTAGGTTTAGGGATCTACTTTTAAATTAGGTTTATAGTTTTTGATTAAGGTAACAACATGTTTTGAAGGGACCCCAAAACCCTTTAACATAGAAAAGAAAATAAAGGCAAAGAAGACCAAAACAATAACATTCAATGACAATAGAAGACATAAGACCAAAAAGGGATTAACCCTAGATTACACAAAAAAGTTCATATAATAACAAAAAATAAACTATGAAAAACTTCCAGCAAAACAGAAACAAAAAAAACTCCCAGCAAATAAAACAGTCCAGCATTACTGATCACTTCTCAGCTGCGTCCATCTGGTCTTCCTTGATCTGGATTTCTTCCATCTGAGATTCCCTATTCTGGATTGAATCCCACAGATTTGTAATGTCTTTAATTTGGACCTCAGTCTTCTTTCTGGTACTTGATCTGGTTCTAGATCTTGGGCTTGCAGCTTGAAGTTCCTGTTTTCCATCTTCCTCCTACTTAGCTCTATCATTATACTTCCATTCCAACAGGGTGTGCAATGATTTCATATTATTCACAAAAGTTTGCATTCCTGATTTGATATTCATCGTCATCTTCCTAAGCATTACATTGTTGTTGTTTGTCTTCTCACTAATGTTTTTCATCCTATTGTCAATCATGGTACTTAACTTTTCTTCCTGTCATGCCCAAAAATTTGCGCCCAAAAATGCAACAACTTTGTTTTTTTTTTAAATAATAAAATTAATGTCAAGAGGGTCTAAGGGGAATCATGACTAAGTGTCAACCTCCCTTAACCCAAGCTCATCCTCTGAAGTTAAAGATGCATAAGGTAACATTTAATTTATAGGATTTTCTAACGTTAAAATTTACGTGTCATCCCCTTAATTTATTAATAGAGTTTGATGATGTGTAGAAAGAGAGAGAGACTCCCTGTACTCAGTCTCCAGGGTCGTTCGAAAAAAATGGTATGTTGATGGCTTAAAGATTCTGTGTATAAAGGATAATCCCCTAGGGCAAGGCACTTTCGTAATATTATTTTTATGATGACTAGTATACTGGCCACATATATTGGCCACATAAAAATAAAATTATAAGTCCCTAAGTTTAATTTTAAAAACTTTAATTAAATTTTCCCCTTTAATATTTCTCTATTAAATTATTTAGTTATCATTTGATTAATGGCTATGTTAATTTTGATTCTGTAGCACAAACCTTATAACTTAAATGTTAAGACTAGAAAATTGAGACAAAGGCTATGATTATATTATAGTCGATCTTTCAAAATTTTATGGTACAATTAAAAGTTCAATCTATAAAATCAACTTATAAAGATTCTAAAAGTTATTGTTGTAACCACCTGAATTTGGTCTGTCGCAACTATGGACCCTATTTTTCTTAAGTGTGATCATACTCTTGATTTCTGTCCAAACGACCTTGTTACTGCTTGGCATAATTCTTTTAATCAATTTAATATCCTAGGTGATTTTTATCACTGATTTATATTAACTATTATAGCCATACAATTCAAATCAAATTTGACCAATCAAATCAAATCAAAATCAAACATGGCTATAGTATTTAATTATAAAGGAATTAAATAAATCCCTAAATCAAATACCCACTTGCAATTAAACCATTCCCCTAGCCTATTTAATTTTATTAAAATGGCTATAGTTCTCTAATTATTAAAAAGCAATTTCATTGTTTAAATAATTAATTCCTATATTTTTAAATGAATTAAATAAGTTTATTTCATTTATTAATATTCCCTTAAACCCCAGCCTAACCCATCTCAACCACTTCTACCCTAGGTTCTAACCCTTCTCAACCCATTCACCCATGCTAATCTAATCCTAATCCTAAATTCTTCTCTAACCCACCTCCTAATGTTGTCACATTCCATTAAGG